>SJYW01052397.1:2559439-2589290 GCA_006410735.1 Raphicerus campestris
CTTCTCACCCTGCCCGCCCCCGGGACCTCAGGGAGCCCCTCACACCCTGGGACTTCAGGGTGAGCCCCCTGTCTGCCTGCCCCTGGGACCTCAGGGAGCCCTCGCCTGCCTGGCCCTCTGACGACCTGATGGGGAGTCCCCTTCCACTCCAAGGCCCTCAGGGGGAGCCCACTCGCCCAGGGCACTCAGGGAGCCCCCTCTGTAGAAGGCCATGGGCTGCCTGCCTGCTGGGTCTGGGTCCTTAGGCAGCTGGCCTGGCTGCTGTGCCCTCCAGCCCTACACGTGGGTTTGGGTGCTTGCTTTCCTGTGCCCCTGCCTGCCTGCTAGGGGCCGGGGCACTTGGCTTTGGGCCCCCTGCTCCTGTGACACCCTTGCATCCCAGTCACGTCTCCTCAGTGCCGAGCAGGCGGCCTCCAGGGCACGTCCCCACTCGGCCATTTTCAACAAGCGTCAGTAGATACCCACTGCCTCCCGTCTCTGCAAAGACGGGATGTTCACTTGAAGTGACTGTTCACGCTTTGCCTTTATATGTCTATAGTTTTAACCGGGCACATCATTGCGCAGGGTGTGTTCAGTGGAGCCTCTGGAGAGCAGGAATGTGTCTTACATGGTTTGGGGAGTTGATGTGCCCTAAAATTCCAGAAAAAATTATGCCTCGTATCATTGTCTTCGTATCTCCCCAGTGTCTCAGAACTGATGCCTGTTGTTGTTCAGTTGCCCAGTTGTGTACGACTCTTTGAGACCCCACACCAGGCTTCCCTGTCCTTCACCGTCTCCCAGAGCTTGCTCAGACTCATGTCCATTGAGTCAGTGATGCCATCCGTCACCTATTACTGATGATAATTAGCAATTGCAGCAAGTTTGCCAGCTCCATGGAACACACGCGTGGGATCCAATGCCCTTATTCTCGATTATGAATTGAAAGGACTTTCCTGACAGTCCAGTGGTTAATCCCCTGCACGTCCACTGCAGCAGGCAAGAGTTCGATCCCTGGCTGGGGAATTAAGGTCCTGCATGCCCCATGGTGTAGCCAGAAAAGAAGAAAAGTCTAAAAATAAAACTCTGGGGCTTCCCAGGCGGCACTAGTGGTAAAGAATCCACTAGCCCATGCAGGAGACGTAAGAGACGTGGGTTCCATCCCTGTGTTGGGAAGATCCCCTGGAGGAGGAAAAAGCAATCCACTCCAGTATCCTTGCCTGGACAATCCTGTGGACAGAAGAACCTGGCATCCCTGGGGTCGCAGAGTCAGACACGCACGCACCAGCTTCACGTTCTCAGTAGTGTGTTCGAGAAGTGCAGGTTATTCTCTCTGAGACGGAGTAAAGGTGTGTAGGTTGGCCCTTTGCATCTCACGCGACCTCAGTTCTTCGGTTGGGTTCTCATGGCCACTGAAGCAGAGAGGACTCAGATGCATATGACAGTGAGTTCTGTGGGCACTGTGTCCCTGCTCACCTTCTCCCCTCCATCCAGGGCTTCCCGGAGTCTGTCTCCCGACCCTGCATTTGCACCGGTATTGAAGTGACTTCCACTTAGTAAACCACACTTGAACTTCATGTGTTGCGCCCCATGGCCCGCAGGACTCTGCTCCAAACCTGTCAGTCGGCGCCTGGTGAGCTGTAAACACACCCGCTTCCTGAGGCTCCTTGTGCTTCCGGGCCTGTTTTGTTGCCTCTTCCCCCCCAAAAGGAGATGCGAATTCTAAGCTAAGGTTTAGAGAACAGAACTTGAAGTACCAGTAGCCTGAAATGTTTTCCTTAAGATTTTTAAAATGAACCATTCTAAGACTTTTCCCCCTTGAACAGAGGTTCCATGTTTATCTTTTAAAGTGAAAAAATGCTAAGTCGTCGTGAAGCCTCTTTGTTCTTCTTGGATGTTTCACTCTTCTCATGGATGCACTGAAATAGGTCAGGTGTGAGTGTGCAGAGTCATGGTGTTTTTGTTCACCCTGGTTTGGGTTTCTTTAGGTGCGTGCATGCTAAGCTGCTTCAGTCGTGTCTGACTCTCTGTGACCCTTTGGACTGTAGCCCGCCAGGCTGCTCTGTCTGTGGGACTCTCCAGGCAAGGATACTGGTGGGAGTTGCCATTCCTTCTCCAGGGGATCTCCCTGACTGACCCAGGGATCGAAACCANCCCGCCCCCGGGACCTCAGGGAGCCCCTCACACCCTGGGACTTCAGGGTGAGCCCCCTGTCTGCCTGCCCCTGGGACCTCAGGGAGCCCTCGCCTGCCTGGCCCTCTGACGACCTGATGGGGAGTCCCCTTCCACTCCAAGGCCCTCAGGGGGAGCCCACTCGCCCAGGGCACTCAGGGAGCCCCCTCTGTAGAAGGCCATGGGCTGCCTGCCTGCTGGGTCTGGGTCCTTAGGCAGCTGGCCTGGCTGCTGTGCCCTCCAGCCCTACACGTGGGTTTGGGTGCTTGCTTTCCTGTGCCCCTGCCTGCCTGCTAGGGGCCGGGGCACTTGGCTTTGGGCCCCCTGCTCCTGTGACACCCTTGCATCCCAGTCACGTCTCCTCAGTGCCGAGCAGGCGGCCTCCAGGGCACGTCCCCACTCGGCCATTTTCAACAAGCGTCAGTAGATACCCACTGCCTCCCGTCTCTGCAAAGACGGGATGTTCACTTGAAGTGACTGTTCACGCTTTGCCTTTATATGTCTATAGTTTTAACCGGGCACATCATTGCGCAGGGTGTGTTCAGTGGAGCCTCTGGAGAGCAGGAATGTGTCTTACATGGTTTGGGGAGTTGATGTGCCCTAAAATTCCAGAAAAAATTATGCCTCGTATCATTGTCTTCGTATCTCCCCAGTGTCTCAGAACTGATGCCTGTTGTTGTTCAGTTGCCCAGTTGTGTACGACTCTTTGAGACCCCACACCAGGCTTCCCTGTCCTTCACCGTCTCCCAGAGCTTGCTCAGACTCATGTCCATTGAGTCAGTGATGCCATCCGTCACCTATTACTGATGATAATTAGCAATTGCAGCAAGTTTGCCAGCTCCATGGAACACACGCGTGGGATCCAATGCCCTTATTCTCGATTATGAATTGAAAGGACTTTCCTGACAGTCCAGTGGTTAATCCCCTGCACGTCCACTGCAGCAGGCAAGAGTTCGATCCCTGGCTGGGGAATTAAGGTCCTGCATGCCCCATGGTGTAGCCAGAAAAGAAGAAAAGTCTAAAAATAAAACTCTGGGGCTTCCCAGGCGGCACTAGTGGTAAAGAATCCACTAGCCCATGCAGGAGACGTAAGAGACGTGGGTTCCATCCCTGTGTTGGGAAGATCCCCTGGAGGAGGAAAAAGCAATCCACTCCAGTATCCTTGCCTGGACAATCCTGTGGACAGAAGAACCTGGCATCCCTGGGGTCGCAGAGTCAGACACGCACGCACCAGCTTCACGTTCTCAGTAGTGTGTTCGAGAAGTGCAGGTTATTCTCTCTGAGACGGAGTAAAGGTGTGTAGGTTGGCCCTTTGCATCTCACGCGACCTCAGTTCTTCGGTTGGGTTCTCATGGCCACTGAAGCAGAGAGGACTCAGATGCATATGACAGTGAGTTCTGTGGGCACTGTGTCCCTGCTCACCTTCTCCCCTCCATCCAGGGCTTCCCGGAGTCTGTCTCCCGACCCTGCATTTGCACCGGTATTGAAGTGACTTCCACTTAGTAAACCACACTTGAACTTCATGTGTTGCGCCCCATGGCCCGCAGGACTCTGCTCCAAACCTGTCAGTCGGCGCCTGGTGAGCTGTAAACACACCCGCTTCCTGAGGCTCCTTGTGCTTCCGGGCCTGTTTTGTTGCCTCTTCCCCCCCAAAAGGAGACGCGAATTCTAAGCTAAGGTTTAGAGAACAGAACTTGAAGTACCAGTAGCCTGAAATGTTTTCCTTAAGATTTTTAAAATGAACCATTCTAAGACTTTTCCCCCTTGAACAGAGGTTCCATGTTTATCTTTTAAAGTGAAAAAATGCTAAGTCGTCGTGAAGCCTCTTTGTTCTTCTTGGATGTTTCACTCTTCTCATGGATGCACTGAAATAGGTCAGGTGTGAGTGTGCAGAGTCATGGTGTTTTTGTTCACCCTGGTTTGGGTTTCTTTAGGTGCGTGCATGCTAAGCTGCTTCAGTCGTGTCTGACTCTCTGTGACCCTTTGGACTGTAGCCCGCCAGGCTGCTCTGTCTGTGGGACTCTCCAGGCAAGGATACTGGTGGGAGTTGCCATTCCTTCTCCAGGGGATCTCCCTGACTGACCCAGGGATCGAAACCAGGTCTCCCGCATTGTAGGCAGATTGTTTACAATCTGACTGTACATGTTGTGTACGGTCTTTTACATCATAAAAGCATTTATGATGCTTTTAAAGTGTTGGGGCTGCAGGGAAACCCAGCAGGCGTGGCAAAGTCTCATTTTAGAGCAGTGCAAGGACAGTGATGTTTCCTGTGATAGAGACGACACCTACTGTTGCAGCTTGGGAACCAAGTGCATTCGCCTCCCAACAGTTACATCATCGATGTGTTGCCGAGTTGGCAGACACTAAACTATTGCAGTTTTGGTGTCCACGCCTTGTTGAGCACCCATTTTTATTTTTCCTTGAGTATATATGCGTTTGACTTCGGCATCAGGAATCTAGAATCTTGGCTAATTTGTCTCCATTCCAGATAATCTTGCAGTTCAGTTCAGTCGCTCAGTCGTGTCCAGCTCTTTGTGACCCCATGGACTGCAGCACGCCAGGCTTCCCTGTCCCTCACCAACTCAAGGAGCTTGCTCAAACTCATGTCCATCGAGTCGGTGATGCCATCCAGCCATCTCATCGTTTGCCGTCCCCTTCCCTTCCCACCTTCAAGCTTTTCCCAGCATCAAGGTCTTTTCCAATGAGTCAGTTCTTTACATCAGGTGGCCAGAGTATTGGAGTTTCAGCTTCAGCATCAGTCCTTCCAGTGAATATTCAGGACTGATTTCCTTTAGGGTTCCTTCGAAGATAGTCTTTGTAACTGTCCTACTCCAAGAGTTCCGGGACTTTGGGGGTATTATGCTGTCCTGTGACTAAGTTTTTGTGTATTTCCCTGTGGTATTTGATCTGTGGGGTGAAGATCACAGCCCCCCCACCCTGGGATTGCTACTAGTATCAGCTTGTAGTGGGGGAGATGGAAACGTGCAGAAGGGAGTTTTATAAGAGGAGAGGAACTCATCTGTTGTGGACATGGGATCAGTCCTTGTGGAGCTGGAGGTGTGACTCTGTCATTCTTCAGGGATGGATTGCCTTGAGGTAGAATGTTGCACTCAGGCGATGCCTCTAAAGCATCGAGGTTTTCTGAGGTTAAGAGAGAGGATTCTCAGAGAGCTTCTCCCCACCTGTGTTTTGACCAAATGATGTTTGTGTAAAAGTGAATGGTCTGGAAGTTCTGCCAAAAGAGGAAAGATACCACGTGGGAACAGTCACCGTCACTTCCCTTAGGGCTTGAAGCCTAATCGTTTAAGGAGGAAAAGAGCCACATTTTCTGTGATCATTCTGCAATGTAGATCCCCGGTCTGGAAACAAGTATGAGGGTAGCATGAATGGTTTGTGGATAAAATAAGTCATAAAATAATACATTATCTGCATGTCCGGACTTTGTATCCAGCCTGCAGTAGATGATGAGATGGATTTTAGAATAAAAACACTGAAAATAAAAGAATAGGGTAACTCCAGATAGGATAATATGTAAAGTTTTTCTTGTTGGGACTTTAAGAAAGAACCTCTTTTATGCCAGAGACTGGTTGCTCGCGTGATGATGGAAGAGGTGGGCTTTCTTTGTGTGCATCGTGGTAGAGTCTTTGTGGGGTCCTTCTCCTTACAGGGGCCAGGGCACCTCACAGTGTAATGAACTTGAATGAGAGTTGGCAGGGCTTTGGGGGCGAGTCTGCAAGTGTCCCCGGAAGACCCGCCAGGCGTCTCCCTTTCCTTTCTGAGCCCACTTTATTCAAACTTTACTTCTGAGGTCAGAGTATCAGAGCCGCTTGCTCACCAGGTAGCCTTCAATTCAAATGAAGTATGTAACCTTTCTCACTAGCTCAGAATTTTGGAGTAGCTTAGGCATAATATTATTGAACATAAAGGGCAAGGGTCTTTTCTTTAAAAAGTAGGGAGAAAATGATGTGATAGAATGAATGGAAGAATCTGTGTGTGTGCGTGCGTGCGTGTGTGTGTGTGTGTGTGTGTGTGTGTGTGTGTGTGTATGCGTGTGTGCGCGCACGGGTATGTGTGTGCATACTTAACACAAGGAAACCAGAATGGGTCAGTGGGTACACAAGCTCAGGGATAGGTACAAAACCTTATTATGCTGCTTTTTCTGCTGCTGGTTTGGATGGGAATTACTTAGAAGAAAAGCGTTCCAGTGGTTTACTTTCTCATGTTGTCAGGATTAGCTGCGCAGGCCACTTGAGGGGTGTTCATCATCAGTGGGTGACCTGGAGGTGTACTGAAGACCTACATTCAGGTGCAGCCCAGTTACTCTTTGGGAAAATCTGGGCACCCACGGCCATTGTCCCTGAGGGTCTTCCCAGCGCCCAGGGGACGGTGCTCATGGTGAATGGCAGGGAGGAACAGAAGCACTGGCAAAGCTGAGATTTTCTTGGGCCAGAGTCGGAGGAGGGAGCGAGTGTCCGTCCTAAACAGCTGAGCTGCTGGCAGAAGGGGTCTTAACGCTGCTATGCTTGGAAGGACCGGGGAGTCCAGCACCCTTAGGAGCCCCCTCTTGAGCCCATCAGTCTGTCATCCAGGGATGTCCTCCTTGGCTTTTCGTCCCACCCCAGCTTGATCAGAAAGCCAGGGTCAAGGCTGGTGGGCCCAGCACAGGAGCCCGTGGCTCCCGGGGCTGCCTGCCCTGCTGACACTTGCCGTGTCTGCCTGGGAACTGGGGACCTCATCTCGTCAGTAAGGGATCTTTCATTGATGACAGGGGACAGGTGGGTTAAAACATGAGCCATCGTTCTCCTAACGTCCCTGAAGGAGTCTGTGGGAAGCTGAGAACTTTGTGGGCAGATCCTTCTGTTTCTCGGAGACTCACATTCATGACTTGTCTCACAAGAAGAAATCTGCCAGGATCTGCTCTGCAGTTCACACATTTCCTTGACTGTTATCTCATAAACAGTATCTGTAATGTGGGCTTCCCAGGTGGCGCTAGTGGTAAAGAACCCGCTTGCCAGTGCAGGGGATGGAAGAGATGTGGGTTTGATCCCTGGGTTGGGAAGATCCTCTGGAGAAGGAAATGGCAACCCCCTGCAGTATTCTTGCCTGAAGAATCCTGTGGGCAGAGGGCAAGTAGCATTAATTTTATATTATTTCTGTATGCTGTCTCTTCTGACTTAGGACGAGAAGCATGATTTGGTTTCAGATAATTTGGCAAAGACCCTCGGTCATCCTTGCACTCGCCTTTTGCATTCAAAATGTCAGGCTCAGGGTGCAGAAATGCTCAGCTCAGGGAACATCATTTTAAAAAATTTTGTTGTCATAGGCATAACTTTTTCTAGGTACTATTTTTGACTTTTGTCTTCCTATTGAATTGAGATACCATTGACACATTGGTGGGGAAGGTCAGGCTCCAGGAAGCAGTTTGGGAGCTAATACACGTGAAAAATTAGCCCTTTCTTTAGAGTGTGTGTGCGCTAAGTCGCTCAGTCATGTCCAACTCTTTGCGACCCCATGGACTGTAGCCCGCCAGGCTCCTCTGTGCAAGGGATTCTCCAGGCAAGAATACTGGAGTGGCCATTTCCTTCTCCAGGGGATCTTCCCAACCCAGGGATTGAACCCACGTCTCCTGCATTGCAGGGGGATCCTTTATCCACTGAGCCACCAGGGAAGCCCCTACTCTCAAACAGAAAAATCAGGCAAACAAAAAAAAAGCGTCTTCTGCCTCCTTTCCTAACAGAAGCTGGGCGTCTTTGAGGGACAGGAGGGACGGAGGTCGGTGCTCAAGCCCAGCCTCCTTGCAGGTGTCCCGTCTGCGCTCTGCCTGCTGCGCAGGGCATGGAGAAAAGGGGCGGAGGGCGGGTGGGCCACAGCTCTCAGGTGTGTGGCGTTGCTGCGGGGTCCGGACCGGCCTACGTTCTGGCCCCTCAGCTGTCTGGTTGCGTCACCCTGTTGGCAGATGCAGGGCACCCACTGCCCAGGCCTCGCCCGCCCGAGGTTGCATCACGGGAGCAGCATTCACCTCCCTATATCCTGTGTGCCCTCTCGGTCCTGGCGGAGGGCCTGGGGGTGCCTTCGTCAGGGCTCAGAGGAACTCATGATGCTTGCCTCTCGCCCCCTCTCTCCCCCTCCCCGCACCTGCACCGCCCCCCAGGGATGCTCCGGACGCAGGCCCACCAGGGAGACTTCATCTGTGTGGAGTGTGGGAAGAGCTTCCACCAGCCCAGCCACCTGCGGGCGCACATGCGGGCTCACACAGGTACGCCCGTGGACCCCGGGGCCTGGGATGCAGCCTCTAGTTCCCGGGGTCCAGCCCTGGTCCGGGGGGGCTGGGGTCACTCTCTAGAATCTCCATTCAGCCCCTCCGCCTGAAACAGCTTTGCCCCAGCATCCAAGTGCCCTGTGGTTTGATCAGCCTGTTTTGCAAAAGCTGCATTTTAATTGCATGCTGCCACCATGAATTTTAATTGCATGCTGCGTCCCTTGGCATGATGCACGCTGGCTCTTTGCTTGCCGGCACCGGCTGGCCTGGGCACTGGGTGGTGCTGAGTGGCATGTTCTCTCGGCCTGAGAGTAGAGAGCTGGCCCAGCGTGTGTGTGGCTGGGACACCGCACGGCAGGGGCAGGCCCCGGTGCCCCCTCTGATATGCAGGGTGTATCCATATCCGGAGGGTCTGATGCACAGTGACAGGACCGCGGGGGGGCCAGGGGCCTCTGCACGCCCCCGCTAATTAATGCTGTCCCTGGTGGGGTGCTGGCGTGGTGAAGCCTGAATTAAAAAGGGCACTGGCCCCAGGCAGCGTTTTCCATCTCTCAGCATAAGTGTTATGGTAAATTGCTATTTCCCGGCCACAGGCTGGGCTGGCGTCCTTTCTGCCTGTGAGTGTTCAGTCTGTGCGGGGTGCGTATCCCGGGCGACAGGAAGCTCAGATTGGCCTGCTGACGCTCGTCCTTGTCCCCACAGTGCTGTTTGAGTCTAACGGTCTCCGAGGTGCTGACACCCACTCCACCTCCGCAGACGCCCCCAAACAAGTAGGTGTCCCTTCTCCCAGGGGCTGTGGGTTTTCACATGGTAGCTGGGAAAGGGTGTCACCGTGGTCCTCAGGGTACCATGCGGTGTTTTACCAGGTATGCAAGCAGCTCTTTGCTGCTCTGAATCAGAACCCAGCCCTGCCGAGCGGTCCAGGGGTGGCTGATAGTCCCAGAAGCTCCCGGGGCCATGAATGACACAGCTGGGGGCTCCATGCAGCTGCGTGGGGTCCTGTTGGGGGTGATGAAAAGCTCTAAAAGTCGGACTTTTCCACTTGGGATGTTCGCCTGGAAGTTATGACTTGAGACCAAGTCACGCTTCCCCTCCCGTTTTGAGAATCGTTTTTTTTTTTTTTAATTTGTATCAGAGTGTAATTGGTTTACACTGTGGTGTTGGTTTCTGCTGCGCTGCAAAGTGCATCACTCTAGGTATCTCCCCTCTCTTTGGATTTCCTTCACATAGGGCACCACAGAGCCCTGAGTTATATGGTGGTTTCTGGGCTGTGTAGCAATTTCTCATTAGCTCTCTGTTTTATACAGTGTCATAGTGTATACGTGTCCGTCCCTGTCTCCCGACTCATCCCACCTGCCTTGGTATCATATGTCTGTTCTCTGCGTCTGTGACACTCTTTCTGCTTTGCACAGAAGTTCATCTGTGCGGTTTCTCTAGATTCCAGACATAGGCGCTGCTCGCCGCAGTCTGTCTCTCTCTGGCTTTCTTCCCTCTGTGTGACCGGCTCTGGGTCCATCCTCTCGGTCCCTGCAGATGTCTTTACTTCAGAATCGCATTTCCGAATTGCTCCGTAAGAAGCCTGCTGCCGAGTCTGGTCTCCCGTGGCCTCATCCGTGTCCTGATTGGATTCTTTGTTAAGCACGCCACCGACTCGGCCAGAATGCACAATACACGCGTGCACACGTGCATAGGCCTTGAGTTACCATGGATGTGTGGCCTTCGTATGTAAACCGTTCAGTCCGCAGAGTGTGGCGGCCTCCTGGGCGCGGTGACAGTGGGGTCCATCGTGCAGCTCTGAGGTCGGGAGGCCCGTGCACTCCTCGCTGTCTCTCCTGTGACTCTGGACCAAGACCCCGTGGTTCCAGGCTCCTCTTCGTGTGTCCCTTTATGGGATCATCCTCTGTTCTCCCACAAGCATTCTCTGCACAACCATCTTGCCTCCTCATTGGTTGCCCGAGAAGATTCTGTAGCCACAACCTCCCCTTTGTAAGTGAAGAAGGGTTTCCTTGCCGCCAAGGTACCCGTCCAGGATCGCGTCCAGGCGGTCAGGTCCACTTGGCAGGCCCTCCTGTTCCCGTGTGGGATTCCTGGTCATCGACAGTGGCGAGGGAAGTAGGGGAGCCCAGTCTGTTTCTCAGGAAGAGAACAGTGTGTGATAACCCTCCCCAGAGCCTGCGGTCATTCACGCCTGAACCGCCTTAGGATGGACCGGACCTCTTCAGAGCCTTTGGTTTCTTTTTTATCCAGCTTTCAGAATCCCTGTTTGCTGTTTAAAAGTTTCTCTTCATATATCACAGACAGAATGCCTTGCCCTTTGTTGTTTTTAGTAAGTGCCTTCTCTCTTAATAAAAGCCATAGTTTTAGAATGAAAAGCTGTTATTTCAGGATGCTGTCACAATTTATGAAAAAAGAAAACATCTCGCTGAATGCTGAAAGATCTGTGGACATAGGTGACCTCAGCTCAGACTGGACCGCACTCTCCTTTCTAACAGAAGTGAAACCCTCTTTCGACCAGAGTCACTGTGTTGTTTGCGGGTTGTATTAGCAGCGAGGCTGTGCCACAGGTGGAGAATTGCACGCTGACAGAGGGAGTGGAGTCAGTTCAGAGCGGTCCTGCAGACACCGGCAACCCGTTCCGTCCCCCTAAGGCGTGGCTTTTCCAGGCGCACGCTGGGCGGGGCTGGCAGGGGATCACTGGCTGGCGCTCTGAAAAGCGCCATGAGACCCTTCAGGGACACACATCAGCTTATGAGCTGCACGTGAATTCCAGCTAAGTCTCTGCAAGAGGCTTCTGTCGTAGGAGAAAGAGATCAACAAAGCAAATCACTGAGACTGTATTTTAAATTCATTCTGTGTTAATTATGGCTTTCCCAGGTGGCTCAGTGGTCAAGAACCGGCCTGCCAATATAGGAGACTTGGGTTCGATCCCTGGGTCAGGAAGATCCCCTAGAGTTGAGGAAATGGCACCACACTCCAGTGTTCTTGCCTGGGAAATCCCATGGGCAGAGGAGCCTGGCGGGCTACAGTCCATGGGGTCACAGAGTCGGACACGACTGTACACACACACGTGACGGCATATTCAAGATTATGGCCTCTGAAAGTACTTTTTGTCCTTCATTACATTCAAAGTAGCTTTTGTTGGTTAATCGCTGGACGTTCTGGTTCTTGAAGGGAATTCTGTTTTCTTAAGCGTACTTTGGGAATTTCGAATTCTCATAGAGATGTGTCTGGCAGGGTAACTGCAAAACAGAAATAGTAGGTATCAGTTTACATCTTAATGTTCTTTGTTACGTGACGTTCTCATTGTTTACAAAATTCACAATTGCTATCTTAGATTTAAAATACAGTATAGATTTATAGAGTGATTCTGTTGTTATTTATGTCTAGAAGGGGACTCATTAAACTGATCAGTCATGTTCTTTTTCATGTTGAGCTTGCTTTGCCAACGCTAACTAATTAATATTTAAATCATATTCTTTTCCTGTGGGCTTTAGAAGCTGTGGATCAAGGGATTAAAAAAAAAATCATACAACACTGTGTATTCATGTAGAAGTTATTCGATATAGCACTTAGAATGGATGGACTTTTATAGATGTACATAATAGATGATAAATTATATAACTGAAATAGAATTTGGGAATGCAGTTTTATAATCATCATTTGTCTACTCATTAACAGTATTAATTGAGCACCTCCTGTGTGCTAGGCTCTATCTTATTGGTGGAGAATAATCAGGATTTAGAGGTGAAGGTAAACATTTTCCTGCTTTTATGGTTTTTGAGGTCCAGTGGGTGGTTTAGATAAGAAGATGAAGAGGTGCCACTTTGTGACAGGGTGAGGGTCCTGGAACCCAGGCTTGGGGAGTTGAGAAGAGCGTGCGGGGCGGGCAGGGAACACAGCAGGGTGGGTGCCCCCTGCAGAGACATCCCCCCCTCCAAGAGGTGGAAGAGATGTCTCACTGGAGGATTGTTTGAGGGGAGAGCTCGGCAGGTGGGCAGGAGCTCAGGACAGGAGTCTGGGATGACACACAGGTGTGGGTGCCAGGGCTGAGGTGCAGGACATCTGTCCTGAGTGCGCTGGGGACCCTGAGTGGGGATGGTGTAATCAATGCTGAGTCCACGCTGAGCCGGGGTGGTCTGGGTCGGGTTGGTCTGGGTCGGGGATGGACTGCAGAGATTCTGGACAGTGGACTGAGCCCAGCTATGGAGGGGCTTCGAGCAAGCCCAGGGGCTTCAAGACCCAGGGCTGGGGGAAACAGATGGGTGTGGGGATGTTCGAGGGGTGGAGGAACTTGGGGATTGGATGTGGGGGGAAGCAGGGAAGGGATGGACTGGACCTGGGTTCTGGCTTCAGGCTCCAGCTACGGAGAGGAGCCTGTCCTGGCACCTGGAATGTGGCTGGAGGAGCTGGACAAAATCTGTTCCCATTGACCTTCAAGTCAAGTTGGTGATGCCTCTTGGCAGGTGAATATGTGGGTTTGAAGCGGAGGAGAACGATGTGGGTGGGGCACATATGAATATTTCATAGCTCGCAATGTTGAAGAGCAGCCAAGATCAGCCAGTTCGACTCCAAGCGACTCAGTGATATGAGTTATTAAGACACTGGCTTACCGAGTAGGAGGCTGTAACCCAGGTCTCACTTCAGGCAAGCGAACTTCACCTGGCTGTCCTCATCTGTCACATGAGGGCAGCAACAACAGGTCTGTGCCCGCAGAGACAATTCTCAAGGACCGTGCACTGAGCCTGGCCAAGGCGGCACGCCCAGCACTTTGGTGGCTGTCAATTTCCTAGGAGTGAACCGTTGTCCTGAGCAGCTGGGGAGATGGGACTGTGTGTGAGTGGCGCATGCGTGTGTGAACATCTGCACACTTGCACCGACGCTGTGTGCGCGTGCCCCTTGGGGACAGCTGTGCTCAGGGAGCCAGCGTCTTGGCTGCTTCCTCTCCTGCGGTCTTCCTGCCTCGTCAGGACCTGGCGGTGTGCTTGGAAGCACTCTAGTTTTGTCTTGTTCTAGTTGCTCCTTAACGGAGAAGGCGATGGCACCCCACTCCGGTACTCTTGCCTGGAGAATCCCATGGACGGAGGAGCCTGGTGGGGCTACAGTCCATGGGGGTCTCAAAGAGTTGGATGCGACTGAGCGACTTCACTTTCACTTTTTCCTTTCATGCACTGGAGAGGGAAATGGCAACCCACTCCAGTGTTCTTGCCTGGAGAATCCCAGGGATGGGGGAGCCTGGTGGGCTGCCGTCTGTGGGGTCGCACAGAGTCGGACATGACTGAAGTGACTTAGCAGCAGCAGCAGCAGTTGCACCTTAAAGGGAGAATAGGAAAACTCTCAGTTTGAGAAAGTTGTCGTCGGCATAATGTGGTTCCTGGTGGACCCCACGCTGCTGGGCGGCCGCCATGTTTGTACCACAGTCATACAGCAGCTGCAATTACTTTGTTGAGATATTTGAGTTTTCTGTATAGGATGATCCTAATGTCATAATACCTAGATGCGGGAATGGATTTATTCAGTTAATTTAGCTACTTGAGGAGGAATGAAAGAGTTTCCTTTTTTGTTTTTTTGAACCAGGTCCTACTTGCAGTTTAGTTTTTCTTCTGTTCCGTTATAGTTTATTACAGGATGTTGAATATAGTTAGCTCCATTCTGCTGTTGTTGTTTATGCACCCCACACGTAATACATAATAGTTTGCACCTCAGTTCAGTTCAGTTGCTCAGTCGTGTCCAACTCTTTGCAACCCCATGAATCTCAGTACGCCAGGCCTCCCTGCCCATCACCAACTCCTGGAGTTTACTTAAACTCATGTCCAGTGAGTTGGTGATGCCATCTAGCCATCTCATCCTCTGTCATCCCTTTCTCCTCCTGCCCTCAATCCCTTCCAGCATCAGGGTCTTTTCCAGTGAGTCAACTCTTTGCATGAGGTGGTCAAAGTACTGGAGTTTCAGCTTTAGCATCATTCCTTCCAAAGAACACCCAGGGCTGATCTCCTACAGAATGGACTGGTTGGATCTCCTTGCAGTCCAAGGGACTCTCAAGAGTCTTCTCCAACACCACAATTCAAAGGCATCAATTCTTCGGTGCTCAGCTTTCTTCATAGTCCAACTCTCACATCCATACATAACCGCAGGAAAAACCATAGCCTTGACTAGACGGACCTTTGTTGGTGAAGTAATGTCTCTGTTTTTTAATATGCTATCTAGGTTGGTCATAACTTTCCTTCCAAGGAGTAAGTGTCTTTTAATTTCATGGCTGCAGTCACCATCTGCAGTGATTTTGGAGCCCTCCAAAATAAAGTCTGACACTGTTCCCACTGTTTTCCTATCTATTTGCCATGAAGTGATGGGACCAGATGCCATGATCTTTGTTTTCTGAATGTTGAGCTTTAAGCCAGCTTTTTCACTCTTCTCTTTCAGTTTCATCAAGAGGCTCTTTAGTTCCTCTTCACTTTCTGCCATAAGGGTGGTGTCATCTAAATATCTGAGGTTGTTGATATTTCTCCCGGCAGTCTTGAAGCTTGTGCTTCTTCCAGTCCAGCATTTCTCATGATGTACTCTGCGCAGAAGTTAAATAAGCAGGGTGACAATATACAGCCTTGACATACTCCTTTTCCTATTTGGAACCATTCTGCTGTTCCATGTCTAATTCTAACTGTTGCTTCCTGACCTGCATGCCGATTTCTCAAGAGGCAAGTTAAGTGGTCTGGTATTCCCATCTCTTTCAGAATTTTCCACAGTTTATTGTGATCCACACAGTCAAAGGCTTTGGCATAGTCAAGAAAGCAGAAATCGATGTTTTTCTGGAACTCTCTTGCTTTTTCCATGACTCAGTGGATGTTGGCAATTTGATCTCTGGTTCCTCTGCCTTTTCTAAAACCAGCTTGAACATCAGGAAGTTCCATGGATCACGTATTGCTGAAGCCTGACTTGGAGAATTTTAAGCATTACTTTACTAGCGTGTGAGATGAGTGCAATTGTGTGGTAGTTTGAGCATTCTTTGCCATTGCCTTACTTTGGATTTGAATGAAAACTGACCTTTTCCAGTCCTGTGGCCACTGCTGAGGTTTCCAAATTTGCTGGCATATTGAGTGCAGCACTTTCACAGCATCATCTTTCAGGATTTGAAATAGCTCAACTAGAATTCCATCACCTCCACTAGCGTTGTTCCTAGTGATGCTTTCTAAGGCCCCACTTGACTTCACATTCCAGGATGTCTGGCTCTAGGTGCATGATCACAACATCGTGATTATCTGGGTCATGAAGATCTTTTTTGTACAGTTCTTCTGTGTATTCTTGCCACCTCTTAATATATTCTGCTTCTGTTTGGTCCAGACCATTTCTGCTAACCCCAAATTCCCAATCCATCTCTCCCCATCCCCCTCCCTAAAAGAGCTTCCTTCTGATGTGTCTTTAGCAGTGATCTCTTTCTGCATGCATGCTGGCCAAGCCCCATTTGTGTTACACACAGGCTTGCACTTGAAGGTCTGAGATCCCAGATGGATGTCTTTATCAGCACGTTCCCTTCATGGGTGGGGTGGGGAGGAATACTGACTGATTAGGAGATAACAGTCTGGGTTAGGAGAGAGTAGGGTGTTGAATAGTTGGTTCCTGGGCATAGTATCGATTCTGTAGGCATCCAGTTCCTTTGCATTTCTTGTAAAAGGGCTTGAGCCGTGGCACTGAGGAGCCCACTTCATGAGTGAGCTTCTCTAGCCATGGGGATGGGTTCTCCAGCCCTGGGGGACTGAAGGCACCCGCTGCTTGTGGTTGTATTAGGAAGATGATTCCGATCATAAGAGAAGCTAATATTCCAAGCAAAACTCTGTAATAAAGAGGAGGGATTCATGCATGTCATCATTTTCAAAATCCTCTGCCATAGCTTTAACAAAATTGAGTGTTTAATTTCTACTCATCATCAAAATTAATCATTAGAAAGAATACTTTTGAACATAATATGCTAAAATATTGGTATCACTGTGTTATGCATGTTAGAGAAAAAATAGTTTTTTTTTTAAATGTTGTGGAGAAATTGTGTTTTTCCACTATATTTTTTGTGAAATGTTAGAAATTAAGTAATGTCTAAAACCAAGAAAAATTAACCCACTCTCCTTCCATTCCCCTGGTTTCGGGATTTCAGAGACCAGACTGTCTTTTGTTGAAATATGAAATCTGGTGTTTTGATTTGTCTGGATTCCTTGCCAGAATTTATAGTCTATGATTAATAGTTTATTTCTTACTGTCCTAAATGCTATTTTGAAATAGTTAAGCTGGAGAAATAATTCCATTAATCAAAATAAAGAGAAATGAGAAAATAAATAGCAACATAATTTGTCACATTTTCAGCTGCAGAGGTTCTAATGCAGATGATGGAGAAGTGGTGTGGCTGGTAGATTTGAATCTCTGTATCTGTTTCCAGTGGCACAGAGGGAAAGAACCAGCCTGCCAGTGCAGGGGACACAAAGAGACGTGGGGAAGCTTCCCGGGAGCAGAAAATGGCAACCCACTGCAGCATTCTACCTGGGAAAACCCATGGACAGAGGGGCTTGATAGGTTACTGTCCATGGGGCTGCACAGAGTCGGACATGACTGAGCACACACCCTGTGTGTGTCCAGCGGGCTTCCCAGGTGGCCCAGCGGGCAGAGAACCTGCTTGCAGTGCAGGAGATGCAGGAGTCTTGGATTCGGTCCCCGGGTCAGGGATATCCTGGGAGAAGGGTGTGGCAACCCACTCCAGTATTCTTGCCTGGAGAATCCCATGGACAGAGGAGCCTGGCGGGCGACAGTCCGTAGGGTCACACAGAGTCAGACACGCCTGAAGTGACCGAGCAGGCTCACATGTCTGTTTTCAGGATCCCTTTTAGATTTGCTGTTTCGCGGATCACATCTCCAAATTCAGAGGATTTGTCTCAGCAATTTCTTTCTCATGTAAATCCAACTCATGTGTAAGCTCTTGAAACACAGCATGTGTTTTTCCATTAACTATAATATAACGCCCAAAGTCGTGAATGCAACTAGTGATTTATCTGAAATGACCTGTGACACCGTGAGCCGCAGTGTACTGATGGCTTCTTGGGAAAGGTCCTTCTCACCAAGATGTTCCATGTACGTTGTGGAGCATTTAGCATCACTGCGCGTGTCTAAGGCAGGCCTCATGTGCCAACAGACCTCCTTCTGGGGCCCAGAAGACTCCTGCATGTCCTGGAGATTCCAGCACTTGTGTGTGTCTGTCACTGACCCTCATACATGAACATATATGCATCCGTCTACCTTGTAAGACAAAAGGGTGAAAAGTAGGTCTCATCAAATTCCAGAAGTCAGTAGTCATCCCTAGAACATTGAAATGCCTTAAAGAAAGATGTTTCTTTTCGTCTTACTGAAGAACCTACAAGTCACACAGCCGCTGTAGAGAAAAGCCAGATTTTCTAAGAGCAGGCGTCTCATTTTCTGATGACTTTCTGTTTGTGGGAGAGTAAGAACGATCTGTTTGTATTCGGATATCATGAGCCCACTTGGTTTAGGTGTTTCAGTGACTCTCTCCCATGGCTGCCTCTCCCCCTGTGTCTGATTGCTCAGATGCAGTGCACTCATCTCTTAACACACCCTGCAGGACTGGCGCAGTGAGCAGTAAGGCGATGGCCCCAGTGAGTAAGGAAGTGAAAACGCCTCTCTCAAGAGTGACGTGCTGTCTGAGCACATCCCTTCATTCGTGAACAGCAGGCATGTCTGCCTCGAGATTGGTGGACTGAATTGAACACCCTGGTTGTTGGGGTTGGGTTCTGCAGTCCCCCCAAAATAAGTATTGTAAAAACTTTCCGTGCCTGCTGTGTGCAGCTTCAGTCCTTTAAGGACACACGGCCACCCTCCTGTCTCCTCTCTAACGGCCGGTTCAAGGTTGTGAATTCTGGCCCGCAGGATGGGAAATCCAGGGGCTGCCTGGGGTGAAGTCTGAGTTGTGTTTACAAAGTGTAGACGCACACACACAACACTACACACGCATGTTCACACACATTCTTCACCCATTTATGGAATCCTCGGCAAGTCTGTTTGCTATGTAAACAGACTTGCTATGTTTGTTACTTCCTAGAAATACTCAAGGCCAGTCACCTAACAGCCAACAAGAAATCCCATTTTCCTGTTGTGAACACAAAGGCCATTTCCCTTCCTCTAATGAATGCCGTCGGAGATGGATGTGATCTCCGACGTGATGTTGCTGTGCAAAAATACAAAATATCCTTCTCAGCTTACTGCAGGCTTCCCTTATAGCTCAGCTGGTAAAGAATCCGCCTGCAATGCAGGAGACCCTGGTTTGATCCCTGGGTTGGGAAGATCCCCTGGAGAAGGGAAAGGCTACCCACTCCAGTATTCTGGCCTAGAGAATTCTATGGACTATACCCCTGGGGTCACAAAGAGTTGAACACAACTGAGCGGCTTCCACATTCAACTTGCTGCAGGAAATTCACCGTCTACTTAAGGAAGTTTAATCAACATTCTGTCACTGTTTCCTACGTTTCAAATAACACCCTGTTCGTACCACTGTGCCCAGCCCCCAGCCTCACACAAAATGTTGGTATCTTTCTGACTTCCGCTAGATGTTGACGGGAAATCTGAATGCAGAGCTTTCCACAGGGATTTTCTGAAACTGTTAACTAAAGAGAAGCATTTAATTCATTCTGTCAACCGGACCTTCCTCCTGAACTTATTTCTAGGCTTGCTGCAGGCATAGCCGGAAAGCAGTTGGAATTTCACATGAGTGCTGCATTTTATGTGTGCGTGCTAATTTCAAGCTGTTGGTTTTACTTCTTGGAGAATTCAGTTGAAGGTTAATGCAGTGAAGTGAGATTAATCTTGCCCTGTTGTGTTGTCCTCAGATTGTAAGCACCATCGTTCAGGCAATAATGCTTCAGACGTTGCCTGGGAGCCTGTCTGAAAGCTGGAGCTCACCTTCCCTCTCCCTTCCCTCTCCCTTCCATCTCATAGGTCCCATGACTTGAAAACACCCCTTCCGTTTTTCCATCACAGTCGTTACTTGTGGCACTGAGTGGAATTCTCTCAGGTCCTGACAGATCTGTGGGAGTGCTGTACTGTTGATATGGCCCCCAAATTTAACCCTGTTCTGGAATTGTCGTTCACATGTAAACCTACTTTGTACTACAGAGCACTGCTTTTAAAAAAGTGTTGTTGTTCACTTGCTAAGTCATATCTCACTCTTTGCAACCCCATGGACTGCAGCACTCCCGGCTTCCCTGTCCTTCACCATCTCCCAGAGTTTGCTCAATAAAAAATTATTATTTACAAAAATCCATACTTGATTCAGATTTCTTCCGTTTTCCCTTAATGTCCTTGATACTTTTCCAGGGTCCCCTCAAGGATATGACATTACATTGAATTGTCATGACTTCCTAGGTCCCCCTTGACCATGATTTTCTCAGATTTTCCTTGTTTTTTCTTTTCTTTTTTAATTTTTGGCTGCATCATATGGCTTGTGGGATCTTAGTTCCCTAACCAGGGATTACACCCACGCCCCTGCACTGGAAGCTCCGAGTCTTAACCACTGGACTGCCAGGGAAGGCCTGCCGGTCCCACCTTGCGATCTTTTCAACCTTTTCTGCAGAGCTGGCTCAGACCCTAGGAACTGCTGTTCTGGTGTGCGGCCTGGAGATGCCCAGGGCCTCTCTGGATCCCTGAGCGTTGCCCAGGCTGCCTTGGAAGCGTTGCCAGCTCCTCCTGCTCGTGTGTCACGTTCAGTTCAGCCGCTCAGTCGTGTCCAACTCTTCGCGACCCCATGAACCGCAGCACGCCAGGCATCACTGTCCATCACCAGCTCCCGGGGTCCACCCAGACCCATGCCCACTGAGTCGGTGATGCTATCCAGCCATCTCGCCCTCTGTCGTCCCCTTCTCCTCCTGCCCTCAATCTTTCCCAGCATCAGGGTCGTTTCAGATGAGTCAGCTCTCTGCATCAGGTGGCCAAAGTATTGGAGTTTCAGCTTCAGCATCAGTCCTTCCAATGAATATTCAGGACTGATCTCCTTTAGGATGGACTGGTTGGGTCTTCTTGCAGTCCAAGGGACTCTCCAGAGTCTTCTCCAACACCACAGTTCAAAAGCATCAATTCTTCGGTGCTCAGCTTTCTTCACAGTCCAACTCTCACATCCATACATGACCACTGGAAAAACCATAGCCTTGACTAGCCGGACCTTTGTTGGCAAAGTAATGTCTCTGCTTTTGAATATGATATCTAGGTTGGTCATAACTTTCCTTCCAAGGAGTAAGCGTCTTTAAATTTCATGGCTGCAATCACCATCTGCAGTGGTTTTGGAGCTGAGAAAAATAAAGTCTGACACTGTTTCCACTGTTTCCCCATCTATTTCCCATGAAGTGATGGGACCAGATGCCATGATCTTCGTTTTCTGAATGTTGAGCTTTAAGCCAACTTTTTCACTCTTCTCTTTCAGTTTCATCAAGAGGCTTTTTAGTTCCTCTTCACTTTCTGCCATAAGGGTGGTGTCCTCTGCATATCTGAGGTTACTGTTATTTCTCCTGGCAGTCTTGATTCCAGCTTGTGCTTCTTCCAGTCTAGCATTTCTCATGATGTGCTCTGCATATAAGTTAAATAAGCATGCGTCATGAGTTACAGCTAAAGCCAGGTGTGTCTGCCGGCCGACTCGGCGGGTCTGTGAAGTTCACTGTTTGTGCTTTGGGTGATGCTAAGAAAGAAGTAAGACAACTGCCATTAGTAACCAGAAGGCAGAAATGAGCTTTTCTCTTGTCTTTTTTCCTCCAGGGGAGAGACCATTCTAACGCAGATGCTGTCCAAACAGTGCCTCTCAGAAAGGGAACCTAGAGATACACTTGGTCCGTTCCGGTGCCGTGACCTCATCCGCAGCCCCCTCCTGAATGTCCCGACAGCCACCCTGGCCGCCCCGTGGAAGACCCCCCGAGCCGGACACCGCCTTGCATCCTGCAGCTGCCCACCAGAGCAGAAGCTGAAGGGGGCTTCTTGTCATGTGTCTAAACATCAGCAGAGATGCTCTTCTTAGAAGTACATGTAGATGTTCCATATGCATCCACGTACTCACCAACCAGAATCTGTGCTTTTCACAGTAAGCGAGGTGTTGGCAGGCACGGCAGGGACACAGAGCGTCTGTATCGTTCAAGACAGGCTCGAGACACTGGAAAGATGCTCGTGTGTGTCGGACAGACTGGAGCAGCCACGTGGGATTTTGGAGGACCGCGGGGGTGACATTGGGACCGACGGCGGGGGGCCAGGGGTGCCGGGTGCTAACGATGCCCCGGCCTCTCTGCGTCTTAGTGCGTACTTAAAATAGTACATAAGAGGCAGGATGGGCATTCAGGTGCTGTGGAAGCAGGCTCATAGGGGCGGCGGGGGGCCAGGTGACGAGGTCCTCCTCCGTCTTCAGGGGTCCCACCGCCTGTCCCAGCTGAGTTCCTCTCCCATCTGTGCCCAGTGAACCCGGAAGAGGTGACACAGCCGTGGGAAGGCTTTGACTGTGTTTCGGGAAAGAGCGCTAGTTGAACACTAAGAAAAGCAGGCTTCTTTGTTTATTCTCAGGACCTTCTGGTAACAGGGCTACATTCTGCAAACTGCTTACAACAGAAGACTGCCCGTCTTAACAAATGATCTAGCCACTGAACCCCCAGCCCCGACCCGGACCCTTTGACTCAAGCAGGAGAACCCCTGGAGCAGGTGGGGGGCCAGGTCACCCCTGGGTCCTGGCGCTCTGGGGTCCTCCTGCACCCCCCCCCCCGCTTCCCGTCCATATGTCCCAGCAAGTAGGCGTCTTTTCTTCTCGGGCCTGGGGGCATCNTCTTAGTTCCCTAACCAGGGATTACACCCACGCCCCTGCACTGGAAGCTCCGAGTCTTAACCACTGGACTGCCAGGGAAGGCCTGCCGGTCCCACCTTGCGATCTTTTCAACCTTTTCTGCAGAGCTGGCTCAGACCCTAGGAACTGCTGTTCTGGTGTGCGGCCTGGAGATGCCCAGGGCCTCTCTGGATCCCTGAGCGTTGCCCAGGCTGCCTTGGAAGCGTTGCCAGCTCCTCCTGCTCGTGTGTCACGTTCAGTTCAGCCACTCAGTCGTGTCCAACTCTTCGCGACCCCATGAACCGCAGCACGCCAGGCATCACTGTCCATCACCAGCTCCCGGGGTCCACCCAGACCCATGCCCACTGAGTCGGTGATGCTATCCAGCCATCTCGCCCTCTGTCGTCCCCTTCTCCTCCTGCCCTCAATCTTTCCCAGCATCAGGGTCGTTTCAGATGAGTCAGCTCTCTGCATCAGGTGGCCAAAGTATTGGAGTTTCAGCTTCAGCATCAGTCCTTCCAATGAATATTCAGGACTGATCTCCTTTAGGATGGACTGGTTGGGTCTTCTTGCAGTCCAAGGGACTCTCCAGAGTCTTCTCCAACACCACAGTTCAAAAGCATCAATTCTTCGGTGCTCAGCTTTCTTCACAGTCCAACTCTCACATCCATACATGACCACTGGAAAAACCATAGCCTTGACTAGCCGGACCTTTGTTGGCAAAGTAATGTCTCTGCTTTTGAATATGCTATCTAGGTTGGTCATAACTTTCCTTCCAAGGAGTAAGCGTCTTTTAATTTCATGGCTGCAATCACCATCTGCAGTGGTTTTGGAGCTGAGAAAAATAAAGTCTGACACTGTTTCCACTGTTTCCCCATCTATTTCCCATGAAGTGATGGGACCAGATGCCATGATCTTCGTTTTCTGAATGTTGAGCTTTAAGCCAACTTTTTCACTCTTCTCTTTCAGTTTCATCAAGAGGCTTTTTAGTTCCTCTTCACTTTCTGCCATAAGGGTGGTGTCCTCTGCATATCTGAGGTTACTGTTATTTCTCCTGGCAGTCTTGATTCCAGCTTGTGCTTCTTCCAGTCTAGCATTTCTCATGATGTGCTCTGCATATAAGTTAAATAAGCATGCGTCATGAGTTACAGCTAAAGCCAGGTGTGTCTGCCGGCCGACTCGGCGGGTCTGTGAAGTTCACTGTTTGTGCTTTGGGTGATGCTAAGAAAGAAGTAAGACAACTGCCATTAGTAACCAGAAGGCAGAAATGAGCTTTTCTCTTGTCTTTTTTCCTCCAGGGGAGAGACCATTCTAACGCAGATGCTGTCCAAACAGTGCCTCTCAGAAAGGGAACCTAGAGATACACTTGGTCCGTTCCGGTGCCGTGACCTCATCCGCAGCCCCCTCCTGAATGTCCCGACAGCCACCCTGGCCGCCCCGTGGAAGACCCCCCGAGCCGGACACCGCCTTGCATCCTGCAGCTGCCCACCAGAGCAGAAGCTGAAGGGGGCTTCTTGTCATGTGTCTAAACATCAGCAGAGATGCTCTTCTTAGAAGTACATGTAGATGTTCCATATGCATCCACGTACTCACCAACCAGAATCTGTGCTTTTCACAGTAAGCGAGGTGTTGGCAGGCACGGCAGGGACACAGAGCGTCTGTATCGTTCAAGACAGGCTCGAGACACTGGAAAGATGCTCGTGTGTGTCGGACAGACTGGAGCAGCCACGTGGGATTTTGGAGGACCGCGGGGGTGACATTGGGACCGACGGCGGGGGGCCAGGGGTGCCGGGTGCTAACGATGCCCCGGCCTCTCTGCGTCTTAGTGCGTACTTAAAATAGTACATAAGAGGCAGGATGGGCATTCAGGTGCTGTGGAAGCAGGCTCATAGGGGCGGCGGGGGGCCAGGTGACGAGGTCCTCCTCCATCTTCAGGGGTCCCACCGCCTGTCCCAGCTGAGTTCCTCTCCCATCTGTGCCCAGTGAACCCGGAAGAGGTGACACGGCCGTGGGAAGGCTTTGACTGTGTTTCGGGAAAGAGCGCTAGTTGAACACTAAGAAAAGCAGGCTTCTTTGTTTATTCTCAGGACCTTCTGGTAACAGGGCTACATTCTGCAAACTGCTTACAACAGAAGACTGCCCGTCTTAACAAATGATCTAGCCACTGAACCCCCAGCCCCGACCCGGACCCTTTGACTCAAGCANTCTGAGGTTACTGTTATTTCTCCTGGCAGTCTTGATTCCAGCTTGTGCTTCTTCCAGTCTAGCATTTCTCATGATGTGCTCTGTATATAAGTTAAATAAGCATGCGTCATGAGTTACAGCTAAAGCCAGGTGTGTCTGCCGGCCGACTCGGCGGGTCTGTGAAGTTCACTGTTTGTGCTTTGGGTGATGCTAAGAAAGAAGTAAGACAACTGCCGTTAGTAACCAGAAGGCAGAAATGAGCTTTTCTCTTGTCTTTTTTCCTCCAGGGGAGAGACCATTCTAACGCAGATGCTGTCCAAACAGTGCCTCTCAGAAAGGGAACCTAGAGATACACTTGGTCCGTTCCGGTGCCGTGACCTCATCCGCAGCCCCCTCCTGAATGTCCCGACAGCCACCCTGGCCGCCCCGTGGAAGACCCCCCGAGCCGGACACCGCCTTGCATCCTGCAGCTGCCCACCAGAGCAGAAGCTGAAGGGGGCTTCTTGTCATGTGTCTAAACATCAGCAGAGATGCTCTTCTTAGAAGTACATGTAGATGTTCCATATGCATCCACGTACTCACCAACCAGAATCTGTGCTTTTCACAGTAAGCGAGGTGTTGGCAGGCACGGCAGGGACACAGAGCGTCTGTATCGTTCAAGACAGGCTCGAGACACTGGAAAGATGCTCGTGTGTGTCGGACAGACTGGAGCAGCCACGTGGGATTTTGGAGGACCGCGGGGGTGACATTGGGACCGACGGCGGGGGGCCAGGGGTGCCGGGTGCTAACGATGCCCCGGCCTCTCTGCGTCTTAGTGCGTACTTAAAATAGTACATAAGAGGCAGGATGGGCATTCAGGTGCTGTGGAAGCAGGCTCATAGGGGCGGCGGGGGGCCAGGTGACGAGGTCCTCCTCCATCTTCAGGGGTCCCACCGCCTGTCCCAGCTGAGTTCCTCTCCCATCTGTGCCCAGTGAACCCGGAAGAGGTGACACGGCCGTGGGAAGGCTTTGACTGTGTTTCGGGAAAGAGCGCTAGTTGAACACTAAGAAAAGCAGGCTTCTTTGTTTATTCTCAGGACCTTCTGGTAACAGGGCTACATTCTGCAAACTGCTTACAACAGAAGACTGCCCGTCTTAACAAATGATCTAGCCACTGAACCCCCAGCCCCGACCCGGACCCTTTGACTCAAGCAGGAGAACCCCTGGAGCAGGTGGGGGGCCAGGTCACCCCTGGGTCCTGGCGCTCTGGGGTCCTCCTGCACCCCCCCCCCGCTTCCCGTCCATATGTCCCAGCAAGTAGGCGTCTTTTCTTCTCGGGCCTGGGGGCATCCACTCGTGAGTCCCCTCGTTTCCAGACCGGGGAAGCCCCCAGGCCCGTGGGTGGGGGCGGCTTTATATACCTCTTCCTCAGTCACACAGAGGCAAGTTTTAGCGGGGGGTTAAGGCCCATAAGAAAGGATCTTAAGCCTTGCAGTGTATGCAGTTAAAATTGTATTCCGCAGAGATAAATGTTTTCTTTTCCCATCGCCATGACACTGTGTGTGATGGCGGGGTTTCTGAGACGTTCAGGTTTTTGCACATAGTGATCTTATGCATTATCACAAGTTACTGCTGCCTTGAATGAAAATGTTCTGTGAAATTTTTTGCAAAAGCTTTACTAGGTTTTTTTTTTAATTGTGAAATTTTGTAAAGGCAGGAAACGGATTAAAACGAGCATGCTAAATATATTTTTCAAGAAAGCAATAATTTTACATGTACAGAAATTACCCTAACCTTTAATACTGGTGAGAGCGACAGTTTACTTAATACAGTAATGGATTAGTACAGTTTTTGTAGAAATGGGCTTCTGATACAAAGAGTTGTTTAAATACACACACACACAAACCCTAAAGTGTGGTTTTCCTGTTCTAATGATTTGTTGAATTATATTATTATTATTATTATTGTTATTGTTGTTGTTCATAGTTAATGTTTGGTTCTGGATTCTACTTGTTACTGAATTTAAATTACTTGACGGTTCAGGTTACTTTGCTCCATTTGCAAACGATGCAATGTAACTGGCTAGCTTATATCTATAAATATATATACATGTATGTACACACACATATATAGGCATATATGTGTATGTATATATATATAACTTTTTTACTTATTTTTTCCTGATATTCTTACACCAGATATGTTCCAGAATGACCTGTCGTGTTGGTGTCATTAGGGATGTCCGCGCAGATATGATCAGCGGCTGTAATTGACTGTCCTGTCAAGTTATTTGAACAAAGCCACAGAGACACATTCCTTTGTTCACACTGGGAATCAGAATGCCTTTCTGTCGAGTTACGTTTGATCACGTCCGTAGTCTCCCCCCAGTGATCATTTCTGTATTTCCTGGCTTTTATTTTCTTGGCTGACAGTGAAGGGTGACAGTTCAGGGCCTGCTGTTTCTCTGTGTTTCGGTTATTAAAGGAGCTCTGTACACAACGTGGCACCGAGGAGTTGCCTACGTGCGCACCTTCGGAGCCACAGACGGCATCCTGGGAGCCCCTCTGAGGGCAGCCTGCTGGAAGGGTGCTTCCTGGGGCCCTGTTGGCCGGACACACAGCCCGAGCCAGTTGGAATACTTGTTTCTGCCCAGAGCACAGAAATAGAGTTTTCACTTTGTTCAGCAGACAGTGGGTGGAGAAGCCCTCCGAGGACGCTGCCTCCGAGACAAGCCACCTGGGGCCTGACTATGGTTCCTTTCTTCCACTGATCATCAGTATTGTATGGGTTTGCTCATGCGTTGATGTCAGTTCGACCGTAGTATTTAATATGATTTGTGTTTTACTTATTTATTTAGCCAATGTGGTTTGATTCGCTTTTTTCTGAATGAGGATTTCCGCGTGGTCTCTCCTGTACGTCACCTTCCGACTGTTACAGACTTTCTACTACCTCTCCTGGTCTGCTGTCTCCTTGTTTCTCGACAGGATCTTGCAGTGTTGGCGTCAGATGTAACTTAGACAATAAAGGGTTTGGTTCTGCACCGCAGCTTCTCCGTGTGTCTCCCCCCGACCCCCACCTGCGCTCCCGGCCTGCTGGTCTCATTCCTGCTCCTTCTTGCTCACGCCTCTTCCTCCTCGTCCAACTCAAGTAACACAAATGATGAGGTTATAGAGGTCTTTCAGGTTATTCACTCTTATTCCTTAACTTGAAGAATGAGCATTTCGATTCTCTGGACACTCAGCCATTCAGCACCTTCTCCGGGCATCCGTCCGCTGTCCTCTCTCCTCCTCCTTGGCTCCTGGGAGGCCTGGGGCCGTCTCAGATGGATGCATTTCCCCTGGGCTGTGACACAGTCCAGATCCTCAGGCCGAGGGGATGGTGTCTCCTAGGCTTTGAGAAGTGCCCAGTGGTTTAAGAGCTGCCTCCCCCCATGGCTACTTACTTATCTTTTAAACCAAGAAAGACACTCCTTTTCATGAAGATGCTCCGGGAAACGGCCCCAGGAATGACAGAGGCCACTTTGGTGGCGTGAGAGAGTTTTGTGCCCAGGATGTCAAGAGCACTCCGTCCCAGGTTGTACACAGACGCCCCCGGGATGTGAGCTATCACCCAGCTGCATCCTCTGGGATGTGCTCATGCACGTGCAGGTCACAGGTGCGGAGGCCTGTGCCGCCTCTTTGGGCCGCTGGTGCAGACTGAGGCACCTTCTGTCCACCAGGAGTCAGAGCGTAGCCCGCAGGGTGGCAGGTCTAGTTAGAGCGAGGTCACAGCTGCATGGAGACCTCCTGGTGTTCTTCACCCACATTCCATCTTTAAAGCAGGCAAACACCCCCCGTCCTCGCCCTGCCCCGGGAGGTCTGAGCAACGCACAGAAAACAGCTGGGTCTCCCCAGGTTTGCTTTGCCACTTTCCAAATGTCTCCACGCCTGAAGTAGCATGTACTGTTGCACTGCCTCTCACCTGAGTGAGCTCAAATCACAGGACATTTTACACACAGAGCAGAAAGGAAGAGTCAGGAAAACGACAGGCCGGGACTTCAGGCGATGGTTCAGGTGCCCCCGTAAGCGTGTCTGTGGAATGACCGAGGGAAAATGTTCATTCTTCAACTTTGCTAATTATGCTTTGAGGCAGTAAAATGCAAAAGACCACAGAATTTGTATTTCTTTTTTTAAAATACAATTTATAACATTATATTTTGTACTCTTTATATTAGAATTTGTAACTAGATTGATGTATTTAACTCTATTTCTGAAAAAAATAATGTTTCAGTTGTGTGATAAAAATATTTAGATAAGACATTCATTTTATTGGAAATTGAAATCAATAAAAACATCTTGGAGTTCTTGAGTTCTTGAAAAGACCTTTTTCCCCTATTTCAGGAGGTGGCTTGAATTGTTTGACAGCCCTTCAGGGTCTAGCATTTGAAGAATTTTGTTGGCAAACCCAGGTGTTGGTGCTCTTTATTTATATAAGCAGAAGAGTTTGAGGGATGATCCCACAAGATGGTTCATCTAAAAACGTGCTAAGGTGGCCAGAGGATTTTTTTTCTTCAAGTTTTTTGTGGACTCCAGGGCGCACACACTGTTTCTCTTCTCTAAAGGTGACTGTGTTTCTCATTCACCCCCAGCACCTCTCATTCTTCGACTTGCAGTACATTTTCTGCTCAGATGGCAGAAACAGGACTTGGGCCCTTGGATGCAGTAACAGAATTTCAGTGTGGAAAGAGAAACCTGAGTTTTGAAGTGAAACAGATTTCTGTCTGAGCTGGCAGGGAAAGGCAGGAAGGGTGGGAACCTGACGTGGCCTTTACGTTGTGTCTATCAGGGCAGAAAGTCGAGGCTGGACAGTGAAGTGGTTATGGGGGGGGGGTGTCACGGACGGCCCCCTTGTGCCCCTGCGTTCTCGGGTGAAAATGAGTTTGAGGGGCTTTCAGAGAGTCTTTAGGTTTTTGCAGACATCAGACCCGGACCTTGTGTGGGATCTCAATTTATGGCGGCTCAGTTAATTGAGAGCCCCGTTCCTCCCAGGTGGCTGGGTCTGGTAAGAAGGGTGCTGATTCTAAATGCAGAGGCAGCCTGGCTCCCTCCTGGTATATGAAACAGGCAGAAATAAGCCCAGGTATCTGTGTGTCATCAGGTATTCAGAGTTCCCTCCAGGGAACACGGGTGTGTGATTTCCGCGGGTTCAAACCACAGACGCACATCTGGAGCGTCCTACGGGTGACTGCGCTCTTTCCTCCAGGAAGACAGCTGTCCATCCACTGGTCACCAAAGAGCCACGTGGGTGTTCTGCTACAAGCCCATGGACGTCCTCCTTGGCGGTGGGAATGAGGTGGCTGATGGTGTCTGAACGTTGACTGCGTCTGCGATTTGCCTCGCACGCTGCTCAAGGCAAATGTGGCTGAGCTGCACACAAAGGACAAATCCCTGCGCCAACCCCCGCCCCCACCCCCACCC
>SJYW01052397.1:2589792-2635470 GCA_006410735.1 Raphicerus campestris
ATCAGCAGAAGTGCTGTGGTCAGGTAGATGTGTATAAGAGACAGTTCCTGGTCTGTTACACATGTTCTCAATGTTGTGTTTTCAAAAGCGAGGTATTCTTCCTAGTGGCTCAAACAATAAAGAGTCTGCCTGCAATGCGGGAGATGTGGGTTTGATGCCTGGGTCGGGAAGATCCCCTGGAGGAGGGCATGGCAACCCACAGCAGTATTCTTGCCTGGAGAATCCCATGGACAGAGGAGCCTAGTGGACTATACACTCCATGGGGTCGCAAACTATTGGGACACGACTGAGCGATAACACTTCCACTTTTCATTCTTCAAGAGATCAGCAAAAATACTGAAAAGGGAGTGTGAAACACCCTGGTATCTGCCTGTGTGCCAAGTCCTTGGACTGTCTGACTTCCTCTCTGCCGACTGGTGCTCCCGACCTGGCAGGCTCCAAGGGCAGGGAGTCTGGGAGCATGTGGCTGTCACACAGCCCTCCGGCCGGTTTCTTTTACGGGAAGACGGAAGAGACAGTGAAACGAAGATTGCACTGAGAATGTTCTTCCTCTCCCTCCCTCTTCTCTCTCTTTCTCATTTCAACTGAAGAGGACATGATGGAGAGCCCCCCAGCCCAAGCCCCCTCTCCCAAAGGGATGTCAGATCTGCCACGAGCAGGGCGTCCCAGGGAGCCCTTGGCTTGGGTGCTGACAGCTCCAGCCGTGTCAGGGCAAGAGGACGCTCTCCTTTCCCGTCCTGGGGCTCATCAGCAGAAGTGCTGTGGTCAGGTCGCAAGAAGCCCCATTCCCACTTGACTCTGCCTCTCCAGTTTCCTTATTTTCTGTTTGGTTCTGGGAATGACATTTAGAGAGTCGTGAAGGCAAACTAGATGCATTTCCAGGACGGGGTCACGGAGACCCAAAGAGGGGGTTTCTTTCAGGGAAGAAAGGAGAGCGGTTGTGAGGTCATCGAAGGTCTGTCCTGAGAAACAGCGAGTTCTGGATGTCTTGCACTGCAGACCTGGGACAGGGCAGGTGGAAGGTACAGGCTGACTTGGGCTCAGTAGACAGGATGACCTGAGGGTCCGGCCATTTAACAGTAGGGCGACCTGCCCCTTGAACCGACAGATCTGACCCGGGAGCGGTCAAGCAGAAGCTTGGAGTGAGGGCAGCAGGACCAGGGTCCCTGCATGGAGAGGGCAGGTGGAACCAGATCTCATCTGACTTCAGGCTTCTCTGAAACTGTAGCAGTTGTGCAGAAAGTTTTTGACATTATAAATTCATTCAACAAATTCTGAGAGCCAGCCAGTCTAAGTGCAGCCCTCACCACCGGCATAGAAAGAGGAGCAAAATGGCACCTGCTCTTGGCCATCTCACAGTCGAGGAGGAAGGCAGATGTCAACACGAATTCTGAGCCAGAAGGGTAAGGCTCTGGGGGTGTGGATGGGAGCGGGATGGGGTCCATGGGGAGAGAGGTCGAGGAGCTCATGAAATCAGCTAAATGCCATGTATCCCTGGGACCGGGAGGCACGCGCCTGAAATTTTGGAAACAAACTTATAAAATGACTGGGGTAATGACTTGGAATTAAAAAGGAAATTTGCATCTGATATCAAACCTTGGTTGACTGGGATCATCTGCGAGAAGATCTTGACATGAGGGAGAGAAGTGACGTGAGGTTCAGTGAGGCGGAGCCCAAGGAGACGCATTCTGAGAAATGCCCCTCGGAACACTCAGAACATGTTTTGACTTGTCAGATCCGACAGAGGAAAGGGACGGGGATCATTGTCAATTATCCCTTGATGACATTAACTCAAAGTGAGGCTTCAGGCAGAGATCCATGACACGTACCAGGGGGAAGACGCTGACAAAACCCGGCATCAGCAGAACAGCCTGCGTCTGTGTAGACTCTGGGCATCTCTCCTCAGCTCCCGTGTGTGTCTGTCGTCCTTCAAGTTCAAGGACCGGAGACAAGCCAGAGGTAGACAAGCCAGGTGTCAAGGGGAAGCTTGAACATGAGACGGAAAAGGTGAGACCTTTTAGGCTGAGAAAGACAAAGGCCAGGAAGGACACGGGCCAGGCAGTTCTGCACCGGTGAACCGTCCTAGTCTAGGCCCAGGTGATGGCCCTTTCAGTCTCGAGGTAAATCCAGAACAACGGCAACAACACCCTGTGTAAAAGGACTGTCTGTGTGCCTGGAACTGAGATAGAAGTTTTCATCTATTTTTTAGCTCATTCAAGCCTCAGTGCTCTTCAAAGCAGGCATTATTAGCCCCACTTAAGTTTTTTTAAAAAGTAGAAGATCAGAGGTGATGCAGTCAGTCAAAGCGACGCAGCCAGCACTTGCAGCCGCACCGCTCTGTTTTGCAGCCTGTAGGGATATGATCTTCCTATGACACGTTTCCTCTTTCCGAAGCACAGAAACCGCCCCCATCTGTGGGTCAGGGCAGCCGTCCGCCAGGTCAGGAGTATAGATACAGGGCCTCCCAGAGACAGACAGGGAATGTCACCAGTCAGAACAGGTTTTGGATTTCTGGGATCGTATTTCAGAGGGATCAAAGGTTCTTTTGGTTGACTTTCTGTACGTGAAGAACAGACACACAGAGGGGTAAGGACGCTGATTTCTGAGTGTGGGTTCAAGTGTGTCCTGTCAGAACCATCAGCTGAGCTCCCCCAGACCCAGCCTTCCCTTCTCTCCATGCTCCTCCTTTCACACTTTAGACATCTGCTTCCTCAAAACCAGCCCCAAGTATGGATGAAACCCATCCTTGGTCCTCTGCTTCCTCTCCATCTATCATGTCTTATCTTTTAATGTCAATCTTCCTAAAAAAAAATAGTCCACAGTCACTTTCCTTCTCCCCATTGCAGCTTTGAATACCACCATCACCTTTGCTGAATTGTCTCATGTTATCAAGGGGGCTTCTCAGATGGCGCTAATGGTAAAGAATCCACCTGCAATGCAGGAGACCCAGGTTCGATCCCTGGGTCGGGAAGATCCCCTGGAGGAGGGCATGGCAACCCTTTCTAGTATTCTTGTCGGAGAATCTCAAGGACGAAAGAATCTGGCAGGCTACATACAGTCCATAGGGTCGAAAGGAGTCAGATAGGATTGAATCGATTTAGTATGCATGCACGCAAGTTATCCAGGACCTTATAGTTGTGATTGTTTTTTTCCTTCTATTCTACATTGTATTCTAACTTTTAAAATAGAAAAATCAGACACACACACATATTCATTCATATTCATCATCCAGATCCACCAATGACAGCATTTTGCCAGCTTGTGTTGGTGTCTCTTACTTTGTTNGTGGGATGGATGTGGGGCAGGCGGGGGGGAGCACGGGTGGGGACTTCCAGGGTCTGTGCTTGCTCCCTGAGAAGGTCTGAGTGCCTGCCCCATATGGCAGGTGGGTCAGGATGCCCTGGAGGTACCCCCACAGCTGGGCACGATTAGGCTGTGAATTCAGAGTCGGATGTGGGGGTGTGGAGGGAAACTTCATAAAGTGAAGTGAAGTTGCTCAGTCATGTCCGAGTCTCTGCGACTCCATGGACTGTAGCTCACTAGGCTCCTCTGAGGAGTCCATGGGATTCTCCAGGCAAGAGTACTGGAGTGGGTTGCCATTTCCTTCTGAACCTTCATAGCTTCCTGCTAATTTCCCCAAGAATAGGACTGGCTCCAGTTTCATGGCTGTCTGTGCAGCCTAAGGTCAAGTTATGCCCGGGATTTACTAAAACGCTGGTGGCTCATCGCAGACAGTGATTCTTGATGCCTGCTCATGATGCTGTGTTTGGCCACTTTCAAGCCTGACTCACCTAGTACCAGGGAGATCACAGCTCTCAGCATGGCAGGCCCCCTCCCATCCCCTGGATCCTTTCTGGAGGTCCTGTTAGGGTTCCATGTAACCCAGGTGCAGGCTAACGTATTAATGAATCATGTAGCATTTGAACCGAGATCAGCGCCCTTGGGTTTGGAATGATTCCTATGGAAACAAAAGAACCATTCAAGGAAATATCTGAGAAGTTCACACCTGTCATGAATGCACATTATGGTTTTAGTTAGGCATATACCTGGAAAACGTGAGGGCTGTAAAACCCCCAGAGACCATGTCGGCTAAAATTCTTGCTTAACCAGGAGGTTGGCTGGGGAGGGTTCAGAGGGGTCATGTGACCCCCACCCCTTCGCACCCACAGGTACTTGGAGTGTGCAGTCTTCGTGCACCTTTATAATCTTTCATAGAGAGTGTGCGTCATGGGGGCATCTTTCTGACACCTATTCCCTGCTGTCTTCACTTTCCCTCTTTCTCTTTCTTCTGAATTCACTTAAATGTTCCCCCATTGTCTGTGTGTTCCTTCAGGAAATACAGAACGCTGTGTTCCTGTATTTTTCAGTCAAAGCTCCCCATGGATCTGATCCTTGCAAAGTTGGGAGCAAAACAGATTTTCCCACTAGAGTATCAAGCATAACCTTGAATATTGGCCCAGTCTTCCCTGCTGGACCCCTGGAAACTTCATGTGCATTTAGCTGGAGTTCCTTCCCCTTTGCATCGTTGAGTTTGCTGCCTTTTCAAAGGTTTCCCCTCCCCTCTCCACAGGTGTCAGTTCTGGCCCCAGGGTGGAATCCCCAGGGCTCCTGCAGACTGGGCGGGGGTGGGGGACCTGCCCTGGAACCCACGGCCCCTCCTTCCTGGTCAGCATCCCAGGCGCACGGCCCAAGCTTGTCCTCCCGAAGTTGCCCGCTCCCACCACTAGATGGCAGATGGGGGTCACACTTGAATGTAAAGTAACCGTTACAAACTCACATATTTTATTCATCATTTCTGTCAGCATAAAGGTATTGAGCACCTACTGCATGCCAGACTGTGGGCTTGCTGCCTGGCGAGGGGAATGCTGAGGTGAAGAAATGTGAAGGCATGGAGGGCATCCTGTCCTTCGCCATGAGTGAGATGGGGTTCCTCCCTCTGTCCCCTGTGTAACTCAAGCCTGCCGGGGCTCCAGCCGGGTCCAGGTGCCCTGGAGGCAGGGCTGCCCTGGGGGCCGAGTACCCAGCTGTCAAGTGCCGTTATCTTCTCCTGGGGGCACACTCGGTGGCCAGAATGACACATGCACAAATCTAAGAACTGATGCTTTCTAACTGCCATTGCCCTCTCTGAACTGTGAGGCTAGAGAAGACTCCTGAGAGTCCCTTGGACTGCAAGGAGATCCAACCAGTCCATCCTAAAGGAGATCAGCCGTGAGTGTTCACTGGGACTGATGCTGAAGCTTCAATACTTTGGCCACCCGATGTGAAGAACCAATTCATTGGACAAGACCCTGATACTGGGAAATACTGACGGCAGGAGGTGGGGGGGAGCTACAGAGACGAGATGGTTGGATGGCATCACTGACTCAATGGATATGAGTCTGAGCAAGCTCCTGGAGATGGTGAAGGACAGGGAAGCCTGGTGTGCTGCGGTCCACGGGGTCACAAAGAGTCAGATATGACTGAACAACAGCAACTAATCTCGGGAGCAAATGAGTGCAGCAAACAGAGCAAGGCCAAATCCTGAAGAAGACGGCATCAGGAGGCCGGCTGGGCTCCTGAGGACACATTCCCTCTGCCAGAGAGATGAGCATCACGTCCATGCTGAGGGGGAGAAGGACAAAGAGCTGGACGGAATCCCTCCGTGTGCACAGCCCAGGAGGCTGCCCCCTCTCCCCAGCCGCAGGGAAGCGGGGCCAGAGGGGCTCAGCCCTTGAAGGCGGACGCAGCCGTGGGCAGACACGAGCTCACTCACGTTCACGGGAGGCCACTCCGCCGGCCGTTGGCTGGATGGGTTATCAGGCCTCTGGGAAGCATTTTAGTCGTGGAAGGAAAAGATGGACCTCAGGACCTGGGAGCAGATGGGGGCGGGGGCAGGGACTGAGTCCCAGGGCCCAGGGTGGAAGAAGGACACGCAGGCTCTGGGGCGGATGCGCCCTAGCTCCGGAGCCTTCCTGCCTCCCGGGGCCTGGCTGGGGCAGGGCCAGGCCTGAGGCTTCCACGGGGCCCGGGTCTCAGGGCGCGTGGATGGTGCTCTTTGCGAAAACGCTGGGGCTGAGACCTCGAGTCCTTGGAGGTTCCGGGATCCAGGCCGGGCGCAGGAAGGAGAGATGGGAGAGGAAGGGTGAGCCGCCCCCGTGACGCAGCACCAGGGCATGTTGGCTCTGGAGGCCACCAGCACGGCCCACGCACGAGCCTTCTCGGGTGGGGAGAGACCGCCGGCCCTGCCACACAGAGGAGGTCGCAGTAGGCGGCCTGTGAGCCAGGACTGGGGGCCCCGCGGGGGCGCCTCAGCAGGGCCAGCGGCGGGCGGCCAGGACAGCCGGGCTTCAGGGCCGCCTGCCCCTGGGGCAGAGGGCACAGGGGGAGGCGACGGGGAACCCGGGTCCTCTGATGGGGGACTAGAACTGTCCTCCTTTTTGTAGACGGAGAACTGAATGTATTCGTCTGCTCAGGCTGCCTCTCAGAACCCGCACCCTGGGCAGCTCGGACAGCGAGACTCGCCGTCTGCGGTCTGGAGGCTGGGAGTCCAGGGCCAGGAATTTCTCAGGAGGCCGCTCTCCTTGGCTTGGGGACGGCCATCTCCTCGCTATGTCCCCACGTGGCGGGGCAGGGATTGGGGGGTCTTTCTTGGTGTCTCCTCTGTTTAGAAGAACACCAGTCCTGTTGAGTCAGGGACCCCCAGGAGCTCATGGTGTGTTTCCTCAGTCACCTCCCTGAAGCCCCATCTCCAGTCACACTGGGGGTTTGGTGTCTACCAGTGGACGCAGGGGGAGCAATCCAGCCCATAGCAATGAAATCTCCCCAGGGTGGGGTGGGGTGGGGTGGGGGGAAAGGAGGGACAGAGGGATGCTGGAGGAGAAGGGTGTGGCTGTTCAGAAAGCAGCCTGGGGACAAGGCAAGGAGAGGCGGAGACCGCCCCCTCGCCACGCTCAGGTTCTGCCCTTGGAGGACNGGAAGAAGGACACGCAGGCTCTGGGGCGGATGCGCCCTAGCTCCGGAGCCTTCCTGCCTCCCGGGGCCTGGCTGGGGCAGGGCCAGGCCTGAGGCTTCCACGGGGCCCGGGTCTCAGGGCGCGTGGATGGTGCTCTTTGCGAAAACGCTGGGGCTGAGACCTCGAGTCCTTGGAGGTTCCGGGATCCAGGCCGGGCGCAGGAAGGAGAGATGGGAGAGGAAGGGTGAGCCGCCCCCGTGACGCAGCACCAGGGCATGTTGGCTCTGGAGGCCACCAGCACGGCCCACGCACGAGCCTTCTCGGGTGGGGAGAGACCGCCGGCCCTGCCACACAGAGGAGGTCGCAGTAGGCGGCCTGTGAGCCAGGACTGGGGGCCCCGCGGGGGCGCCTCAGCAGGGCCAGCGGCGGGCGGCCAGGACAGCCGGGCTTCAGGGCCGCCTGCCCCTGGGGCAGAGGGCACAGGGGGAGGCGACGGGGAACCCGGGTCCTCTGATGGGGGACTAGAACTGTCCTCCTTTTTGTAGACGGAGAACTGAATGTATTCGTCTGCTCAGGCTGCCTCTCAGAACCCGCACCCTGGGCAGCTCGGACAGCGAGACTCGCCGTCTGCGGTCTGGAGGCTGGGAGTCCAGGGCCAGGAATTTCTCAGGAGGCCGCTCTCCTTGGCTTGGGGACGGCCATCTCCTCGCTATGTCCCCACGTGGCGGGGCAGGGATTGGGGGGTCTTTCTTGGTGTCTCCTCTGTTTAGAAGAACACCAGTCCTGTTGAGTCAGGGACCCCCAGGAGCTCATGGTGTGTTTCCTCAGTCACCTCCCTGAAGCCCCATCTCCAGTCACACTGGGGGTTTGGTGTCTACCAGTGGACGCAGGGGGAGCAATCCAGCCCATAGCAATGAAATCTCCCCAGGGTGGGGTGGGGTGGGGTGGGGGGAAAGGAGGGACAGAGGGATGCTGGAGGAGAAGGGTGTGGCTGTTCAGAAAGCAGCCTGGGGACAAGGCAAGGAGAGGCGGAGACCGCCCCCTCGCCACGCTCAGGTTCTGCCCTTGGAGGACCCGCTGTGCTAAAAGCCAGACCACGTTTCTCTGCACGGCGCTTGTCACTATGTGTCTTGTGTACGTATGTACCTGTGTTTGTTGTTTATTTGTCTCCCACCCTGGAGTGTATTTACCTTGCAGGGATGTACAGATTTATTAGAGTAGGTTTGTTCTTTCTCTTCCTGAATTATCTTCTGAATGATCATCTTTTCTGGAGTCAGGGATTCTGTCCACGACAGAGTGAGGTTCTGATGATGTCATCGTCACCACCATTATCACCAGGACGACCATCATCATTACCATGATCATCACACCATCAGCATCACCACCTCTTCTCTATTGCCTTTGTCGTCATCACCACATCCCCTCTACCATCATCATCATCACAGTCATATATCATCATCACCACCAGCATCCTCACCGTTACTGTTATCCTCATGTGTAAAAGACAATGTCCTGAAATAAAATAAAATAGCTAGAAACAGGGACCTAAGATTTAGGGAGGAAGCAAGATTGAAAATAAAAATTTGTGTGTGATTAGGCACTCATGGTAAAAGGCAGGAAAATATGCGCACTCTTTAAAGAAAAAGTAAAAATGAAAAAGAGGTCAAAGTATTATTAGGTGACGATGCTTCTGGAGAAATGAAGGAGGAGGAAGTGCAGCCAGGTAAGGTTCAGACACAGACCTGCCAGGGGCAGGAGCGTCCATGCCTGAGCGAGAAGAAGCCGGGCACTGACCATGATGAGGCCCCTGTGCTTTGGAAGAGGCCGGCCTTTGTGGGTGGGGAGGCAGGGTTTCTGGGGAGGATGCAGTTGGAGGGCGGGGTGTGCCTGTCACAGCGCTAGACCAGGGAGAATGCCTACAAGTTGGGCCCTTGGCTAGACACCTGCTGAGTTTGTAATAAACCAAATTAAGGAGCCTCTTCTGACATGTTTGCTTGGAAAACTAGAATTTAAACTTGCACTATTAATAGAAAACATTTAGAAGCCACTTAAATCAGTTGCATAATTATTAAATAGTCTCTTGGAAGAAAGTTGTCTTTGGAGATTCTCAGATATTTCATATATCCTATCACTTCAGGAAACCACGAGGAAGCATCCACTATAATGTAAAATTTCAGAGAGAAGAAGAGTGAACTTAATTGTGGGAACTATTGTGATGAGCTTATAATGTCACGGGAGTACTTTCTCATTAAAATAATTTTCAAAGCAATAGGTAAATGACTCTGATGTAAAATGTCTGACATCAATAAGGCTGATTATTTTTGGATAAATTCCAGATTCTGTAACCATGAGCTTATATATTATAAAACGCTTCTCAAGGGCAGGCCATGCTTATGTGTCTAAGACCTTACACTGTGACTGGCACTTTGATGAAGGATGGGAGGGAAAAGAGAGGCGTTAAAAAGAATTCGTGGCAGTGTTTCCAAGATGTTTGACTTTCCTCTGGAATGTCCTGTACTGGATCAATTCCGTCTAAAGACGTGGAAAGAAATTCCCGATGAGGACACTGTTGGTGACCTTATAGGGATTGTGAAAATTGAGGATGTGCCAAGAAATGGACAAATGTCGCTCTAGTTTTTAAAAATAATAAGATGGTAGATTCACATCATCCATACTGGTTTGCTTGGGCAGTCTTCCAGAGGCAGTGTTAAGGAGATGGTCTGAGAGTACCTGGACTAGGAAGCAGTTCTCAGAAAACTGTCACTGACCTGTCCACACTGTCCCCTCCTGGCCTGGGGCTGACATCTCACTGTATTCTGGGAATGTCTATGGAATAAACACAAGTTATTAAAGAATTATGCTGAGTCTCGCTGCATCTCCCTTTTTGAAAGTTTTAAAAATAGTAAATGAAAAAAGTAGGAGAGAATCGATATATCTGGACGGCCTCAGGGTTCTGACCAGGTGTTCTTGGAGAAAAGTGGAAAAGATGGCGGGGGCAGGCATACAAATGAAAAGACCCCTTCACGAGTGATTTACTTGTTTGCTCACAGGATATTTAATGAACACCTATGCAGATCCACTTATGATGAGGAATGGATATTTGTAAAGCAAGGGGACTGATTTGCGTTTAGGGGAAGGGAGTCTGGGAACTGTTATGCCAGCCGTGAAGGATGCGGCAGGGTACCTGGGAGGTGGAGGAGGGCTTGCAAAGGAGAAACCTGGCTCAGTGGGGAAACCAAAGGCTGTGGGAGCATGTGGGGTCAGGATGTGCACGAGCCAGAGTGGCGGCATCTGTGGTTATGTCAGGGTCAGGACTTCCTGTGCTAATTTTAAGAGAAGACATGCCACACGAATGGTTTTCAAAAGCAGATGATGACGCCGTCTGAACTATATTTCTGAAACCTCAACGTGGTTGGTGGGCGAGGAGTGGACAGAAAGCGAAGGCTCGTCAGTACAGGGTTGGGGGGAGTGGAGAGGAGGATGGCGCAGCCCTGCAGGTGCTGGTGAGCAAGGCCGAGGCAGACGGCGCTGGGGAGGCAGGATGCCAGCAGGTTGTGCAGGATGAGACTGGTGGAGGGAGAGGGAGGCTGCACCGGGATTTCCTGGTGCGCTGTGTGCTCAGTGGTGGATGTGGTCTGCCGGTCTCCTGTGTCCACGGGGTTTCTGGGGCAAGGGAGAAGCCTGAGGGGGGCTTTTTTGAGTTCAGGGACAGTGAAGGGGAACCGAGACCTGGAGGGAGCTGGAGGGTCAGGCTTGAGCTGGCCCGCAGTGGAGCTGAGCACACACTGTCACTTTTGGGGGCTGCCCCGGGCTCTGATGTCTTCCACATTCACCTGTGAGACTCCTGAAGGTAGAGAAGACATGGAAGTCGTTGGCAGCTGAGAGACGCTGATGGGGATGAGAAGGACCCCCTGGCAAACAGTGCAGGGACAAAGCAGCTTGCTCCCCGACCTGCCCTGGCTGCTGTCGAGGGAAACTCCCAGAGTCTTCTTAGACAGCAAACTCCACTCTGCATCCCACAAACACGGCCTGCTGCTCTAAGGTGAAGGAGAGAAAGAAAAGCAGGAGAAGGACAGGAGCTCAGACTGCTCTTGCTCCTCACAGCGGTGCTCCACCCGCTGCAGGAAAGGACCCGCTGCATCGGCTTGATGAGGCAGGTTCCTGTCCGCGTCTTCCTCCAGCGGGCTGGGGTGGTGGGGCTTCCAGAAGAGGCGCATTAATGCAGGCAGACTGTTCGGACAATGAAGCCTCAGGAACTCCAGGCTGTGAGTTCCTCTGGCCCCGCTGAGGCACAGTGGGCGGCGTCCGGTGCTTGCCGGCTCCGCTCTCATGCTGAGGCGTGGATGTCAGCGCGATGTTGTCAGCTCTGTCTCGTGGTTGGCACCCTGCAGCAGGTGGCGGGTGCCCTGTGCCCCTTGTGATGAGCTGCAGCTGGATCTGGCTGGTCCCTGCTTGGGTCCTGGGTCCTCTCCTGGTCCATCTCCCTGGGTCCTCTCCTTCAAGCTCCAGCTCTTTCTTCTTTACCACGCACATCTGCTTTAAACCTGGAACGTGCTGTTTTCCCCGGGGCTTATGTTAGAACTCTGGACTCTGCTGGTTTCCTAGGGGATGTGTGAGCAAGCGAGATTCGGTACCCAGGGTGATGCACGGTTTGCCACCTCACCCCGGAAGGCCCACGGTGTTACGGGGTTGTATCGTTCACCTTCCGTGTCCCTCTTCTTGTGTAAATGTTTTCCCAAGGATCCTTCACCTACAGCCAGACACAGCAGAGCCTGGAAAGCAGGGTGGACTGAAAGCTTGGATGATGCCTGGGCTTCTTGAGAGAGCATGCTTCCTTGTGAGGCGCTCACTTGAACTGAATCTCAAATATCTGCAAAGTGAGAGTGGAGCTGGAGTGATAGTTATGGTTTCTCTGTGCTTTGCTGTAAAATGACGTGTACCCCTCCACATTGTTGGAAGTTGCTTGGTCCCTTTTCCCACGTGAAAAAAATCTGGTGCCACGTTTGCAGCTGGAAACCTCGTGGAGCTCAGGCTCAGCATGAAGCTGCGCTGGTTCTTCCAGGGACGTTGTGTGTGTCCTTGGCTGACTCTCGGGAGAACACGCTCAGATGGTTCAGAGCGGCACCAGGAAGCCGCGGGCCACGGGGTTCAGAGCAAGAGCTCAGCTCTGGCAGGTCCGTAAGGGGTGCCGCTGGCTCGCGGCGAGGCTGACCCAGGAAGCAAAACAGTGTCCTCGTCATGTCCATTCTCACTGTGCCTCTTCTGGAAAATGACACTTTTGTAGGTTTGTCTCAGCAGCAACATCAAAACCATGCACATGACTTGGGGGAAAAAAAGAGAAGTGGGCATTTCCAATAATCTGGCCTGGAGAAAGGCACTCAAGATCCAGCTTGCTTGCATTGGATTTGACGTCTCTGAAGAAACGAGGTAAGTGGAAGGAATGATTTTTACATGGGAGTTGTCATGGGAACGGCGTGGGTACTGACAAGGAGCAGAAGATGCGTGAGGCCACGGCGGTCTTTGTGCAGGGATGCAGTCCTGGGCCCATGTGGCTTCTGAGCCTCTCCTCTGCCTCGTGTCCTGCCCCCAGGCTTCCCAGGAGAGGGCCAGCTTTTCCATCCGGAGGGGCCACCACCTCCACTCAACTGCCCACCTCGTTGTGTGATGTGTCCTGTGTTGTGTGATGTGTCCCTTGCTGTCCCTCGGCATCAGGTATCCGAACATCTCCCTTGTCTTGCCAGCCGAGGTCTCAGCGTAGATCTGTGTGTGTGTCCATTTCCACACCTCCCTTCCGTGTTCGTTTTAAAGACACATGGCTTCAGCCGTGGTCTCAGCGTAGATCCGCGTGTGTGTCTGTTTCCACACCTCCCTTCCGTGTCCGCTTTAAAGGCATGCCGCCTGTATGACAGATGGCTGCTGTCGGGCCGCCTCGCCGGGCGGGGGTGCAGCAGCGCTGGTCTTCCGAATGAATTGGCAGGAAAAACGTGCCAGTGGCTCGAGTATTGTGTGTGCTGCATCTCTAGCTGACGATGGACCAGGAGCGTGGCACGTGTCTCTGAAAGCCAAGCGTCTTCCGCTGTCTCCACGGCTGGCTTTGCAGGATTTGCTTCCATTGTGTTCAGTAACAGAGAAGGAGACTGTGGCCAGCGCTTGCTCTCCCAGTTGGGTAACAAATGAATGGAGTTGACCACAGATCAGCCCGTCTGTCTATGGCAACTGCAGCTGCTTCTTCCGCTGTGTGTTTTGGGATTTTTTTTCTTTTTCTTTATTTTTAAAGCATTTGCTGTTGTTGGATTTCTTCCTGATTTTCACTTTATTTCTTTTTAAAATTCCCAAAGTTCCCCTTTAATATTAGGCTAACCATGTTAATTTTTAAAATCAAAATTAGAGAACCCCATGAACAAAATGAAAAGGCAAAATGATAGGATACTGAAAGAGGAACTCCTCAGGTCAGTAGGTGCCCAATATGCTACTGGAGATCAGTGGAGAAATAACTCCAGAAATAATGAAGGGATGGAGCCAAAGCAAAAACAATACCCAGTTGTGCACGTGACTGGTGATAGAAGCAAGATCCGATGCTGGANAAAAGACTCTGATGCTTGGAGGGATTGGGGTCAGGAGGAGAAGGGGACGACCGAGGATAAGATGGCTGGATGGCATCACAGACTCTATGGACGTGAGTCTGAGTGAACTCTGAGAGATGGTGATGAACAGGGAGGCCCGGCGTGCTGCGGATTCATGGGGTCGCAAAGAGTCGGACCCGACTGAGCGACTGAACTGAACTGATGTTAATTTTTTTAAACAAAATTAGAGAAGACTGATTCTAAAAGAGAAAAAAATAACTGTTGAAATCCCAACTGAAGATATAACCACCACAGTGAGCATTTTAGTCACTAGTACTCCAAGGAGTTTTTGCACGTCGTGTGATGGCTGATACAATAGGATTTGTGTGCTTGTGCTTAGTTGCTCAGTTGTGTCCGACTCTTTGTGACCCCACAGACTGTAGCCCACCAGGCTCCTCTGTCCATGGGGATTCTCCAGACAAGAATACTGGAGTGAGTGGTCCTTCCCTCCTCCAGGGGATCTTCTCAACCGCAGGGACTGAATCAGGGTCTCCTGCATTGCAGACAGATTCTTTATCAGCTAAGCTACCAGGGAAGCCAAATATAATAGGATAGATAGTGTATATTCTCCAAGATGAGATATCTCGCATATGTTCTATAACCTGTCTGCTTATTTCTATGTGAGCCTCTTCCATGCTAATGCATTGTCATCTCTAGTGTCCTTCTGAAGGGTAGCAGTCTCTTTGGCAGATGTTCAGTTCAGTTCAGTCCCTCAGTCATGTCCGACTCTTTGTGACCCCATGAATCGCAGCACGCCAGGCCTCCCTGTCCATCATCGACTCCCAGAGTTCACTCAGACTCATGTCCATCGAGTCAGTGAGGCTATCCAGCCATCTCATCCTCTGTCGTCCCCTTCTCCTCCTGCCCCCAATCCCTCCCAGCATCAGAATCTTTTCCAATGAGTCAACTCTTCACATGAGGTGGCCAAAGTATTGGAGTTTCAGCTTTAGCATCATTCCTTCCAAAGAACACTCAGGACTGATTTCCTTTAAGATGGACTGGTTAGATCTCTTTGCAGTCCAAGGGACTCTCAAGAGTCTTCCCAGCACCACAGTTCAAAAGCATCAATGCTTCGGCGCTCAGCCTTCTTCACAGTCGAACTCACACATCCATAGATGTATTGCTTCCTTAACCAGTTCTGTTTTGATGGGCCTATGGGTTATTTTCAATTTTTTAAAAAAATAATATAAACAGAGTTCTGATGAGCATTCTTGGCTCAGCCATCTCTGGGCGCTGTTCCAGTCTCTCTCGGTTATACACCTTAATCTGATAACGCCATTGACATCTTGTCCACGACCCTCCAGAAGTGGGGACTCTATCATTGCCCCTCTGCTCTGCCTTCTCTGCCCCCAGCCACCACTCTAAACATTTTAATTCATTTTGAAGTGGCCCTTTCTTTTAAATTTTACTTCTATTGACTACCTGTGCCTGCGGGCTAAGTTTTTTTCAGTCCTGTCCAACTCTGTGCAACGCTATGGACTATAGCCTGTCTGGCTCCTCGGTCCAAAGAATTCTACACACTAGAATACTGGAGTGGGTTGCCATGCACTCCTCCAGGAGATCTTCCAGACCCAGGGGTTGAACCTGTATCTCTTATGTCTCCTGCATTGGCAGGTGGGTCCTTTACCATTAGCCCCACCTGGGAAGCCCATTGCTTACCTGGTTCCTGTCTATTTGCCATTCCAGTTTCAGGCCAACCCTCTCATCTCTGGTTAAACTCAACAAGATGGCAGTTCAAATGCTAAAATAGGCTCTGCCATTCAGTGTGAACCTGAGAAGTATCTCCTTTCCCTTCTCTGTGCTGCCACAGGGCCTTGCCACGTCTCCTGAACCATGGCACTGAGTCCCCCCAGGTCTGAGCTGAGGGTGAGTTGTGGTTAGGCCTGTAGGGCAACCCCGGGGTCCCCGATTAGAAAGGAGAGCATTGTCCTGGCTGCCTGTGCTCACCTTTCATCTCTGCTCAACTTTTCAGACAATCCCTGAACGTTTCCACTGCTCTTCTCCAGGTAGTAGCTGCTGGTGGGGAGGGAGTTACAGGGTTTGCCTCTACCCCATAATTTGTTTAGCTCTTTGTGCAATAGATTTAATTTAAAAAGGTTTATTTGTTTTGACAAGTCCACGTGCCACCCTCGTGCTGTGCCATGAACATGTCATAATACAAAATAGTCCCTGTAATTAGCTCGGTGGTACTATGACTTAGAAAATGGCTGTTGGATCATTTTTGACAATTTGAAACGCAACCAAAGTGCTCCTAACAAACACCCTTGTGTATGAGGCGGATGCTTCTCTGGTTTCCGTACGGGCGGGGGCAAACGAGACCTCCAGTCTCCAGTTCTCACGGGCAGCAGTGGGCAGAGCACACCCGGCAGAACTTAGGTGGGAAAGTCCACAGAAACAGCAGTCAGGTCGAACAAGGGCGCGCCCCTCCCGGCCCAGCCTTCTGATGCCTTCCTGCGTCTGTCATGAGTCAGAGGATGGATCCCGCCGCATGGAACCTCCACGGAAGACAACTCTGACATTCCACATCCTCCCTCTTGGCCCAGGCCTGGATGCAGATCTAAAATACATAGAGACCTGGGTTCGATCCCTGGGTGGGGAAGTTCCCTTGGAGGAAGACATGGCAACCCACTCCAGTATTCTTGCCTGGGAAATCCCATGGACAGAGGAGCCTGCCGGGCTACAGTCCATGGGGGTCTCAAAAGAGTTGGGCATGACTGAGCATTTGCTTTACACACTCACTGGTATTTCTAGTAATTTCTTCCCGAGTAGTAATTGTTTTTCATATTTCTTGGCATTTCTGGTGCCATTCTAGCTTTGGCTGAAATCTGGTTTTTTTTTTTTTTTAATTTTTTATTAAACAGTTTTAAATTATGGGATAAAAGACAGCCACTAGCCACCCTCCTTCTCTTCTTTGCTGGACATTTCTCCAGGTATTTTGGAGGGTGTGTGTGTGATCATCTGCTTTGTAAACATAAATCATACATAGCATTACAACAGCACTCTAAACCCTATATTTGCTTTAAAACATCACCGACTCATCTGATTGAGACCATTAGGAGGCTGGCTGTATGTCTTTGTGATGGTTAAGTAAAAATAGAGACCGTGTTATTGTCTGTTTGGTAAAATGTCTTACTCACTTAACATGCTTTATAAATAATAACATTAATAATAGTGCAGCTGAATCACTAAATGTCTTCTCAGTTTTTTTTTCTTCTCGCCAAGTTCGAAACCAGCCTTTCATTTTCACCTCTTCCCACTCACCCTGGCTTTTCATGGCATTTTAATGAGTTATTTTTGTCTAAAGCATATTGTTGTGTTCTTCATATACACGTCTTATTTATATCTGCTTCTTAAGACTGATTTTATTATTTGCACTTTGGCAATTTGGAGGTATTAAATCCCCACTGTGAGTCTCGCAGAGGTTAATTAACTTATCAGATGTCGCTCTGTGAAGAAGCAGCAGAACCAGGGTTGGACTTGCGTCTGTCTGGCCCTGAAGATGACTCTTCTTTTCTCTCTGGCACTTGGCTGCTCTAATGCTCTGGGACCTCAGACTCAAGAGCGTGAAGTCTGCTGTGTCTTGTCTGGTGCCCCAGAACTCCTAGGTGGGTCACAGGGGATGTCTGGGACAACGTACACTCTGCTTTCTTGGAAATCCAATCACTGTTAATAAATGCAGCCGCAGGACCCCTTGTCCACTTTGCCAGCGTGAGCCCCTATCACAGGCTGCACGCCCAGCATTGCAAGGTGTGGGGCATCCGCACGTGAGAAAGGAGGCCTTGGGCCCTTGTTAGGGCGCTGATCACACTCGGACGGGGCAGATGTGTGTGTCTGCCTGGGTTTTTGACTCCGGAAGCCCAGTGTCCAGATGGACCGGCAGGGGCCGCACTGACACACTGTGACAGGTGGATGGACGGGAGGCCAGGCGTCCTGAGAGTCAGCTGACCTCTCAGGGAGGGCCTCCCAAGAAGGGACACTGGTCCCCAGGCTGAGATGTGAGGGGCCAGTGAGACAGCAAAGGGGTTGCGTTGGGGGTCCACCTCTTCCCACCTAGATCCACAGCCTCAAACCCAGGTCTGCCTTGTAGAACCTACATGCTGGTGAGTTAGGGCTGAGTGTGTGCCAAAGCCAGTGCACAAAAGTCAATTTGTTTACTAATATCACTGCTAAATTTGGCCATTTGAAAGCGTTACCTAGTTCAGTTTTGAGTAGATCTATGTAACGAAGAAGCTAATCTAATAGTCTTTCTCTTTTGACCACACCGTATGGCTTGCGGGATCTTAATTCCCTGATCTAGGGACTGAACCCGAGCCCTCTGTAGTGAAAGTGAGGAGTCCTAGCCACTGAACCCCCTTCTGAGAACATGTTGTAAAAGTTTTCAGGCAAAGTTCTGACTTCTATTACATTTTGTCCATTGTGCGGTAGTTTGATTTGGTTTCTTTAACAGAGAACAACTGCAAACACACTTTTCTTCAGTTTCAAATATGTCTTGATGTTTTGGTCTAAACTCTGGGATTAATCCAGGAATCCTTGAGTTGGACCCTTGTTGACTATCTCTCTTCCATATTGGCAACAGAAAAGAGTTCTATACCAACAAGATTTTAGAAGGAAGAACACATGGATGTGTGCATGCTAAGTCGCTCAGTACTGTCTGACTCTTTGTGACCCCATGGACTGTAGCCCACCAGACTCCTCTGTCCATGGAAGTCTCCAGGCAAGAATACTGGAGTGGATTGCCATTCTCTTCTCCAGGGGATCTTCTGACCCAGGGATTGAACCAGGTTGATTCTTTACCATCTGAGCCACCTGGAAGGCCACACCTTCAGGCTTGGGTTAAATCTTAAGCGCATGTGAAATGACGGGTCAGAAAACCTGGCTTCATTCCCTGCTTTTTCTCCTGGCATCTTCACCTTCGTAATTTCCTCTTCCTCTCTCTTGGCTCAAAAAAGAATAAGGAGGCAAAAAGGTCATTGGTCTCTTGCCTAGTTCAGGCTCATTGAGCGGAATAAAGCCTTTAGGATGAGACCTTGATGCTCCCTCCCCGGGGGGAGCAGTGAGGCAGGGGCAGGTATGTGAAAGGGAGGCGATGAGGAGAGCCTGCTGTGCCTTAATCCATGGAGGAGCAGCCCACAGCCCTCCTGTAAACCTGAGGACCTGAGCACAGACACATCCAAAATGCTTGGTTCAGTCCTGAAACTACAGACCCCACTCTGTGTGCCGTGTTTGGTCTGAACGGCCAGGGTTTCCTGAAATCTCAGTTGGGGAGCGCAAGCCCCGGTTCCCCCCTTCTCTTCTCTCTGGCCTCCGTGGCTCTCCCTGGATCAGGTCTGCCACGTGCCTGCCTTGCTCCCTGAGAAAGTGTCCGTCTGTAGGGTTGTTCTCCTGCCAGCTGATCTGCCCTGGACTGTAATTTTAGACATCTAAGCAGCATTGCTTGAACAGACTTAACAGCAGTTCAGCATCCCAGCGTCTGCAGGGTCATCCATCAGCTTTCCTCATACTAGCTGTATACACCCTGCCTCACAACTCCCGAGAGTGAATTCCAAGATAGGAATGAGATCTGGGGGAGACTGCGGCCCAAGAATCAAACTGAAGACACAGCCGTGACACCAGCAACACTTGACTTTAAGCTATTTATGGGATAAAATACCATTTGTGGCTTTTATCCAATGCCACGAAAATGACATGATTCAGGTCACAGAAATGAGGCCAAGATAACACTTGAGCATAAGAAGACAATCAAGGAGGAATCTTTTTTTTCACTCAGTGGAAGGCAGGACTTCCTCTTATTTTCATTGTAGTTTTTTTTTTTTTTTTTTGTATTTAATATACAAGAATTTGACAAAGTACTACAGTATAATCATCTAATAATATCCATTTTACCCCATAAAATTATTATATCCAGTCTTAAAATGTTAAATATGTCACTATTATAAGAGAGTAACATAAAGCTCAGTTTATAATATTAGAACTCGTAACACGACACGATGCTATCAATCACATTCCCTGGTAATATTACACTTTCCCCATTTTTCTTTAATTTTGCATTTTGAGTGTAACAAATTGGGATTAAAGCAGCAGGCTTTTGTTCATCATCTCTTGGCAGTGAGTGGCAGAGAAGTTATAAGTAGAGTGATGACAAAACAAATCACACAAACCCCTTATATTTAATAATGTTTCAAATGGATTCCTGAGATTTAAGATCCTGGGTCATCGTCAGCGCTGGATCGGTGTGAAGGGTCCGGTAATTGCAGGACCACTTTTGACTAAATGCAGACCATTAGAGAAAGGCTTGGATTAGATTGTGTAGCTTGGAAGAAATTGAGATATTCCTCTTGGAAGGTTTCAGTTTCCTCTCTGTTTTTTTTAATGCATTCTCTGAATATTTTACTTTAAAGACAGAGTAGACTGCCAAACATGGAGCTGTTTTTTAAATGAGCACGTTAATACAGCTTAACACAAGTGACTGCTTCTCTGTACCTCCCCCCGGAACATTTAAATGGCAAAAATTTTTCCTGTGAGTGTTTGAAAATGTCCCAGTGTGTTCACTCTTATTTTTTTTAAGCATCAGAGCTGTAAATCTCAAATTTTACTATTCACTCTTATTTTTTTTTAAGCATCAGAGCTGTAAATCTTAAATTTTACTAATAAATAAGGGAATGTCTTTTTTTTTAATGTAGTTTTTAATTGGAGGAAAATTGCTTTACAGTGTTATGTTAGTTTCTGCCATACAGTAGCACAAATCAGCCGTAATTGCAAACATATCACCTCCTTCTTGCACCTCTCTTCCCTCCTCTGCCACCCCACCTCTCTCGGTCATCCCAGTGCCAGCCTGGGCTCCCTGTGTTATATAGCAACTTCTCATCAGCCGCAGGGTGATGTCTGTTAAATGGTTCTGAACTGAAGACTTTTAAATAATCACGTTTGCAAACTGGTTGGGCTTCCTCTTTGTCATCATACACACATCAATTACTTTGTGATGAGTGATGTGGCTGAATCTAGGTCACCTCGTCAGAATCTTCCACCCAAGTTGTAAACCCAGCTGTATCAACCCCTGCAAGCTGTACTCCGAGCAGCACTTAGCCTGTCAAGAAAGAGGTCTCTCCATGGAGGGTTGGGTAAAGTTATTGTGCGTGCGATAGAATTTGATCCGATTAGTCACATGGTGAAACAAGCTTGAGCTCTCCAAACAAAGAAAGGACTGTGTGTGCTGTAATTTTCACGTTGAATGTTCTCCTCTGCACACATCTTGAACGTATCCATTTAACCTTCAGTGTGCCTTTGAAGTTTTCATTAGAAGTTTGCAGTTCTCTGAGAAATTTTATGGCCAAGAAATACAGGCGCTGGCTACCGTGCTATAAGAGGAGCCCATGGTTTCTCTTTCATTATAGCAAGAGTCTCTGCTTTGGCTGAGGAGAAGCCTCGTGCACCCACAGCAAATTTAGAATTGGTTGCTTACTTGGTGATGCTTAAATGGGCGCTTTGCCATCACGCTCATATCAGCGCCCGAGACAGAGTCCTTGGCTGTGTTACCAGAGAGGGCGGCACCTCAGGCTGCCAGCCACGAGCCCCAAAGGACACAAGCAGGTTTTGCACTCTCACTGAACACTAGGTGTGAGCCCCACTGTTGCAAATGCAGAAACTACCATCAGTCACGTGTTGTTGGTGCCTTTTGTATCTATAAAGGAAATGCTGTAGAAGGGGTTAATTTTCCTTTGGGAACTGGAGAAGTGAGGGTTTCATGGGGTAGGGGGAGCGTGGCACAAGGGGTCTGCAAAACGGTGAGGGAGGGAGGTAAGGAAGCAGGGGTGACCTGCGAGGTGTCCGGAATTCAGGTAAAGAGCAGTGTCTGCCAACTTATCCCTGACTTAGCTCCTGTGCCGGAGACACTCGGGACATTGGAAGAGCAGCTCTTCCTGTGCAGTCTCGTTAGCCCTCTGCAGGTTCATAGACAAGGTCCTGTGATGCTGCCCTGCTGATGAGTAAACTGTGGCTTCAGGGCTGGGGTGGGCAGCCCAAGTCCCCAGGGAATGGAGTGGGTAGGACCCCCCGCCCCTGACCCGCCAGGGCTGCCTGACCCCAGAGAGCAGTCTGTGCTCAGTTGCTCAGTTGTGCCTGACTCTGTGTGACCTCATGGACAGTCGCCCAAGAATACTGGAGTGGGTTGCCATTTCCTTCTCCAGGGAGAGGAGTCTAGGATGGAATCTATTCACTGAGACAGTCTGTAAAGTGCAACATCCAGATATAATATTTAGGCCTCTTCCCTGTGGTGTTAAGGGCTTCTGGGGTGACTCAGTGGTAAAGAATCCACCTACCACTGCAGGAGACTTGGGTTTGATCCCTGTGTTGGGAAGATACCCTGGAGAAGGAAACAGCAATCCACTCCAGTATTCTTGCCTGCGAAATCCCCTAGAAGCGTCTGGTGGGCTACAGTCCATGCGAACACGACTGAGTGCCCAGAAGGAACAGAGGAACTCTGATGGAGTGACTTCTTCCCTACAGTCCTGCCCAAGTGTTTGGTCACTAATGACCTCCATTTATAAGAAGATTGCCTGGCATTAGGTGATCTGTATGCGGCCCCAGAGGAAAACCAAGCTAAACTGGCCACAGCCGGAGTCCACCGTCTGCTCCAGATAACTAGTCCAGTCATCTAGCCCTGGCAGAACCACTGCCTGGGCTACAATACCATTTGGGTCTAAAAGTGATATTCATGACTCTCACTGTGCATTTTATGGGCTCTAAGCATAAAGCAGAGATATTTCATGAATTCCCACAGGTCTGCTCCACATCTTCACTGCATAAGAGCCCACGGAAGAGGAGTAGAGAGCAATCAGGGCACAGACTCTATATGATGGTGTGAACTTCAGCGCCTTGGTGATCTTCCCTCCAGGTAGGAGTGTTTTCTAGAGATTGAGGAAGAAGATAAACGTCGAGGAACAGGGAGCATTTGGGTAGAAGAGGGTAACTGTTTGTTGTCACTGTGGTTACACTGGCCGAGCAAATATCTGGGCACACGTGGAACCAGAAGGAGGCTGCTCTTTGCTGAATGTGAAGCTCAGTCGCCACGTACAGACAGTCATGTGTATTTGCACTTAATTTTAAAAATAGGCTCGAGATACTTCTGTGTGGCAGGGTGGTTCCTGTGCAGGCATTTTTGCCCAGGACTCGGGGCCTGATCTTTAATGGGGAATATTTTGGAGGGGAGACAACGTGTCGGTCTAGAACCAAAGTCTGTGCCCACGAGGCTTCCTCCAGCACCCGTGACCAAGAGCCACGTAGGGCCAGTGCCCCTTCAGCCTAACGTGTTAAGTGTTATGAGTGGCTTTGTTTTCTTAAGCAAAGCATTTGTATGTGTTTCAGAAACTCTCAGGGATCAGTCAAGCAAATATTCCCGTGGAAAAGAGAAATACACATTTCTAAAGCTCAAGCAAACTTAGCCCTCTCTGCTGTAAGGAGAAAGCATGTGTGTACCTGACTTATAATAGGACCAAGAAAACAATCCATAGTAAAGCTGGATGTGGCCAGTCTCTGAAAGTGGCAGTCATCATCTTTTTATTGCATTTTGTCGTTTGGAAACCATTTATGACCCCCTTCATGCCTGGGATAGTGACCCCCTTCACCTGTTTTGGATCAGATCTTTTTCAGAACAAGGCGTTCTTCAATGAGGCGGTCGTATCCTTGTGTCCTGTCCATCACAACTGAGATGCAAGGCATGAAATGGATACGGAGACAGGAAATACACACTTATAATGACTTAATGGTCAACAACACTAGCTTGGGGTCACACCCAAGTGCAAATCTCTTTCTTGCCATCGACAAACTAACCACAATTTTAGATGAGTTAACTTCCCTTTCTGAACCTCAGAGTCCCCAGCTGAGAAGAAAATTCCCAGCCCTGTAGATGTAATAACAGTGAATCTTGAGTAATATAGTGGGAATGATTTAGGTGACACCAATATTAACATGTAGTGAGGGTGTTGGAGAAGACTCTTGAGAGTCTCTTGGACTGCAAGGAGATCCAACCAGTCCATCCTGAAGGAAATCAGTCCTGAATATTCATTGGAAGGACTGATGCTGAAGCTGAAACTCCAATGCTTTGGCCACCTGATGCAAAGAACTGACTTATTTGAAAAGACCCTGATACTGGGGAAGATTGAAGGCAGGAGGAGAAGGGGATGACAGAGGATGAGATGGTTGGATGGTATCATCGACTCAATGGACATGAGTTTGGGTAAACGCCGGGAGTTGGTGATGGACAGGGAGGCCTGGCATGCTGCAGTCTATGGGGTCACAAAGAGCTGGACATGACAGCGACTGAACTGAACTCAGTTCGCTCAGTGGTAAAGAATCCGCCTGTCAATGCAGGAAACATAGAGCTACACGTGTTTGATCCCTGGGTTGGGAAGATCCCCTAGAGAAGGAAATGGCAAATCACCCCAGAATTCTTGCCTGGAAAATCCCATGGACAGAGAAGCCCGGTGGGCTACAGCCCATGGGGTTGCAAAGAGTTGGACGTGACTGAGCACACACAAGCACAGTAATAAATGATCATTTAGCTTTGCAAACCAGCTTCCTGACAGATACGCTGAAGTCAAAATAAAAAAGCCTGAATGCTTCTTATGCTAATGTGAAGATTCCTTGCCAAGACAGTTTGTATTATTTTAACCATACTCATTTCTCTAACCAAGCTAAAAAATTAGCATAGTTTTCTAGAAGCTAGGGAGAAAGGACTACTTTTTAAAAATATGTTTTCTAGCTAATAAAGTGCAAAGATGATATTCTTTGTTTTTGTAGGTTGAAATATAATACGTTGTCTAGTATCTCAAATGTTTTGAAAATGTAGCTGTATTAGATATAAATAATTTGTTTACAAGGTTCTGGGTGGATGATCAATCAGAAAGTTGAGAAAAGGGTTTGAGAAAAGAGCAATAGGGTTGGAGAATGGGGAGTAAGAAGGAAAATCAGATGAATGACTAGAAGCAGGCTGTGAGTAAAGATGTGAAGTCGGCANGTCGGTCTAGAACCAAAGTCTGTGCCCACGAGGCTTCCTCCAGCACCCGTGACCAAGAGCCACGTAGGGCCAGTGCCCCTTCAGCCTAACGTGTTAAGTGTTATGAGTGGCTTTGTTTTCTTAAGCAAAGCATTTGTATGTGTTTCAGAAACTCTCAGGGATCAGTCAAGCAAATATTCCCGTGGAAAAGAGAAATACACATTTCTAAAGCTCAAGCAAACTTAGCCCTCTCTGCTGTAAGGAGAAAGCATGTGTGTACCTGACTTATAATAGGACCAAGAAAACAATCCATAGTAAAGCTGGATGTGGCCAGTCTCTGAAAGTGGCAGTCATCATCTTTTTATTGCATTTTGTCGTTTGGAAACCATTTATGACCCCCTTCATGCCTGGGATAGTGACCCCCTTCACCTGTTTTGGATCAGATCTTTTTCAGAACAAGGCGTTCTTCAATGAGGCGGTCGTATCCTTGTGTCCTGTCCATCACAACTGAGATGCAAGGCATGAAATGGATACGGAGACAGGAAATACACACTTATAATGACTTAATGGTCAACAACACTAGCTTGGGGTCACACCCAAGTGCAAATCTCTTTCTTGCCATCGACAAACTAACCACAATTTTAGATGAGTTAACTTCCCTTTCTGAACCTCAGAGTCCCCAGCTGAGAAGAAAATTCCCAGCCCTGTAGATGTAATAACAGTGAATCTTGAGTAATATAGTGGGAATGATTTAGGTGACACCAATATTAACATGTAGTGAGGGTGTTGGAGAAGACTCTTGAGAGTCTCTTGGACTGCAAGGAGATCCAACCAGTCCATCCTGAAGGAAATCAGTCCTGAATATTCATTGGAAGGACTGATGCTGAAGCTGAAACTCCAATGCTTTGGCCACCTGATGCAAAGAACTGACTTATTTGAAAAGACCCTGATACTGGGGAAGATTGAAGGCAGGAGGAGAAGGGGATGACAGAGGATGAGATGGTTGGATGGTATCATCGACTCAATGGACATGAGTTTGGGTAAACGCCGGGAGTTGGTGATGGACAGGGAGGCCTGGCATGCTGCAGTCTATGGGGTCACAAAGAGCTGGACATGACAGCGACTGAACTGAACTCAGTTCGCTCAGTGGTAAAGAATCCGCCTGTCAATGCAGGAAACATAGAGCTACACGTGTTTGATCCCTGGGTTGGGAAGATCCCCTAGAGAAGGAAATGGCAAATCACCCCAGAATTCTTGCCTGGAAAATCCCATGGACAGAGAAGCCCGGTGGGCTACAGCCCATGGGGTTGCAAAGAGTTGGACGTGACTGAGCACACACAAGCACAGTAATAAATGATCATTTAGCTTTGCAAACCAGCTTCCTGACAGATACGCTGAAGTCAAAATAAAAAAGCCTGAATGCTTCTTATGCTAATGTGAAGATTCCTTGCCAAGACAGTTTGTATTATTTTAACCATACTCATTTCTCTAACCAAGCTAAAAAATTAGCATAGTTTTCTAGAAGCTAGGGAGAAAGGACTACTTTTTAAAAATATGTTTTCTAGCTAATAAAGTGCAAAGATGATATTCTTTGTTTTTGTAGGTTGAAATATAATACGTTGTCTAGTATCTCAAATGTTTTGAAAATGTAGCTGTATTAGATATAAATAATTTGTTTACAAGGTTCTGGGTGGATGATCAATCAGAAAGTTGAGAAAAGGGTTTGAGAAAAGAGCAATAGGGTTGGAGAATGGGGAGTAAGAAGGAAAATCAGATGAATGACTAGAAGCAGGCTGTGAGTAAAGATGTGAAGTCGGCGGGAGGGGAAGGATGTCAGGCCTCTTGTGTCTGGAAGGAGGTGTGAACTGGGTGGAGTGATGTGGACACCCACAAGACGCAGCCACTTTTGTTCTTTTCAAGCTGTCTTGGTTCTTGCCCTGCACACGGATCAGCACTGTCACCTTTACACTCGGGAGACGAATTCCCATTTTCCTCATCCAGGGCAGGGCGGACAGCTTAAAAACATACAGTTTAAAAATACGCCTATTTCTGTTTTGAACCAAACATATATTAAACAGTGCTCAGAAACTTCAGGTGGGAGTTCAGATGTGTGAGAGGAAGCCCTTCTTGGAATGCGAAGTCCCCCTAGGCATCCACATGTGCAAATGTCCCCGGAGAGACAACGATAAGGGACCTGTCTTTGTAAGATGAGGTGCAGCTTGAGGAGCAAATTAAGGGAGATTTGCAAACTGTGTTTCTGAAGATGTCCAGGAGATTCCTCGGTTTCACTGGTAGAGGAATTCCACCCAGATGGCTGCAGTCTTTATCCTGGGTGACTTCTGCCACAGTTTAGGGACATCTTTTCTGGGTTAGATTTTATTTTTGTTTTAAAAAATCACTCAGCAAAGTAACCTGGGGTTGATAGATCTGTTGGGCTGCCGTTTCAGTGCTGAAGTGCGGCAGTCTTCAACAGTCCACCCACCAGCCACAGCAGCGTGCCCGGCAGAGGCTCAGCTCAGACCTCTCACCTGAGGAAGTGATGCGATTTGGCAATTTTTTTTTTTAAACATACACTGATCATGCCATGTAAGCAGGAGTTGCTCCCTGATTATCAAACAGCCCAGAGTCTTTACTGGTGACCTCTTTTTCTAGATGACGATGCAATAATTCAATGATGTTCTTAAAACTTCCAGTAAATTTCCACCAGTTCAAATCCTATTGAGGCCATTAAATCATGGCTGATTCGGACATAAATATTTCTCTCATACGGTAACATATAAATGGGATCAGATGGTCAAGGTAGTTCGGGTAAGTGGCAACTATTAATTTTATTGAAAGGACCTCCCTCAGTTGATGTTACTGGTTTGAAAGGCTCGCTCATCTCTAAGGGGTTAACTGGCATCCCATTAATGGAAACACTATCACAAGACAACGTAATATGGTTTAATGCGCCCTGCTTTGAATTCAGAGTTCACGCAGAGTCTAGACTAAAGGCCAAACAAATTTACAACACTTCATGCATTTCTATGGAGGGAAATTTTTACTGAAGGATATGTAAATATTGCACTAATCAGAGGTTCTGGAATTCCAAATGCCATAAAAGGTTATGACCCGAAGCCCTGTTAATATATGAGTGAAGGTGTCGGCTACATCCTTTTGAATGACAGCTAACACAGGGTGTTTTGCATGAAAAATAACCTCTAATAAATGACCTCTGCTTTTTTCTTTTCAAATCTGTGACAGTAATGAACAGGAAAGGGAGAGCCTCCTGTGAAGGCAGTGTTATTTACACCTAAACACAGAGTAGTCTTGCCTGAGTCTTGGCCTCCGTTCAGGGAGATGGAGGAGCAGAGAACGGATCACAGAGGACGATTTATTCTCTTTCATTTGAGGCGCTTCCCAAGGAGCTCTGCGGAAGGGGGAAAGAAGTGCAAATGCGTGCCAAGTTGTTAAAATGAGTGTTTCATTTCCTAAAGCGTTTCTTCTCTTGGAGGGTGTGGATGCCCCGTCAGGGTGCTGATAAAACTATTCTGGCTCTGAGAGCCCTGACCTTTACCCTGGCAGACCTGTGTCTCTTGCAGGGAGTGGGGGTATTCAGCAGCTCAGAGTCCCTGGGGCTGCTTTCACAAGCACAGAAAGTTCGGTCATTTCCCCAGATTTCAGCTGGATCCCCAAAAGCAATCTATCTCCTTCCCCATGGGACAGGATTTTCCCATATTTTATCTTTTAAATCTGGCAAAGGATCTATTCTATTTTTTTTTTTTTTTTACTGAAAGCATTTGACCAGAGCTTTGACTGGTCTCCGCAGACATGAAGCCATGTCAGGCCAGTGGCCGTGATTATGTTCAGAGCTTTTTGTGGAAACATTTCGTGGCGTTTGGCCAAAATTTTTCTTTTTGTTGCTGTTGTTGAGTTGCTCAGTCGTGTCCGATGCTTTGCGACCCTGCAGACTGCAGCATCCCAGGCCTCCTTGTCCATCACTGACTCCAGAAGCTTGTTCTCTTGCCCTCAATTCTTTATGAAATTTAAACCAGGCCACTTACCAGTTGCTCTAATTTAGGATTTGATCTCACGATTTCTTTCCAGGTGTCAGGTGTGTGCTATTTTGGCGTTTTCAGATGCTCGTGTGGCCCTGGGTTTTCATTTTCGCGGAATCTCTTCCCCTCTCTGCTGCTCGTCTGTGAGTTTCCACTCACCCTCCTTCTGAGGCTGCGATCGTCTGCGCACTCTTCACCCACACAGAGCTTGTGCTGTGAGCTCCCCTGGGGAAAATTTACCCCTTGAAGTTCAATGGCCTTCTTTCAAGTATTTACAGAACCACCGCTTCTGATTTTCCTCTCCCGAAACCTGCCCTCCAGGCGCAGGGGCCGTGACTCTGACTATTGGAGCTGGTGATGCCCAGCCTGAGGGCCTTTGGAGAGTGACGCTGGGCTTTACTTTCGGGTTTGAACCCTGACCTGAGATTAGGGGTGTGGGAAAATTCTCTGGGAGGAGCCTCCAAATCAGAGCACTCACTTTTGTGGAGAGGCCCCTCCTGGTCTTTTAGGCCAGAATCATTCCTTCCAGGCCTGGGCCTGTGTACCCCAACACCGAATTAACTCTCAAAAGCAGAGTTCCGGGTGAAGTAGAAAGAATAGCCTTATTGCTTTGCCAGGCCTAGGGGCCTCAGCAGGCTGAGTGCGTCCTTACCCAGGTAGTGAGTGAGGAGCTTTATAGTCAAAGAGGCTCAAAGAGGAGAACTGATGCGATCAGCTCACAGACTTCTTCCGGCTGGTGGGTGGTGAGGTAGGTGGGAGTCTGCATCTTCAACCTTCTGGTTCCAGCAGGTCTGGGCTCCATGTGCTTGTGGGCGGCGCACAGTTAACTTCTGCCGCCTGGTGGGGCTTTCAGTGTCTGCAAAGCAGCTCAGAGATCCTGCTGTGTAGCCCCCGAGGGGAATCAGGACCTGCCCCGAGGCTGTGCTGCTGTTTCTCTCGCTGCTCCTCCCTTGTCTCTGGGCCCTCCCTTCCCTCGGGGCCCTCCCTTCCCTGGTTAGCATCTGTCTGAACCTCCCGGTGGGACTCAGGGAAGGTCCTCAAGGCTGAATGAAGCCCACTTCCTTAATGAAGAAAGGGAAGCCTCAGAAAGGCTTCTGTTCCCCCACAGGGTCCAGCTGGGTTTCAACCTGTAGCCCAAGTGGAATCACCTTCTTGCCCTGAAGTGTCTGCACCCATAGCTACAGGACAGTTATGTATAGGAGGGGAGGCGGAGGGAAGACACTTCTCTGGTCAGATTAGAGGTGAGTCCCAGAGGTAAAGAACCTGCCTGCCAACGCAGGAGACTTCGGTTCCATCCCTGGGTCAGGAAGATCCCTTGGAGGAGGGCATGGCAACCCACTCCAGTATTCTTCCCTGGAAAATCCCGTGGACAAAGGAGTCTGGTGGGGGCCTATGGTCTGCAGGGTTGCAGAGAGTCGGACGTGACTGAAGTGACTTAGCACAGACGGAGTCTCTCTATGTTGTTGTTTCATTTTTCAAGGACGGGCCTCCTGTGTTACACACTTGGATGAAAACTTGACTGCCACGTTGGCCTCAATCGTTCACAACCACGCTAAAGGGGAAGCGAATGCACGGTGGGATCTCAGTGCTCCTCGTCTGGAATCCTGCTTAGATTCAGTGAGCATTTTAGAGGGACTGGAGCCTGGCTGCCTCAGACCAGTCACCATGAAGGGGTTCTGTAAAGCTAGATTCCGAATGCTCCAGGTGGAGAAAAATAGCCATTGCCAACCTTATGCTAAGAAAAGGCTTAGGTCTTGATTTACCCTCAGTCTTGCGTAATGAGTTAATCTTCGGGTTTTATTTGTTCTTTTTAAAATATACTTATTAATACTTGAATTTATTGGTGGAACATCATGATAATACATAATATTTCAAACATACGTGTGAGACTGCACAAAATTTCGATCTGAGACTCTGTGTCTTGAGAAAATAAATTGTAATCATGTTCTAGCTCTGCACATATAGACCGTTCTGTGGACTCTCCACAGCACAACGGTCACCCCAGCCTGGTTTAATCATCTGAGGTCTTTGTTTGGGAATATCGCAAGAAAACTTTCCCATTAGCTTGAACAGAGCTTCATTTTGATAGTAAATGTGCTACAAAACCAGTATAATACAATCTCAGGACAAATAATTTGGTATTATGCACATGGATCTTCCTCAGTGTTTGAAGAATCCATGAATTTATCAAATGTATGGGCTTGGTGAATTCTTTTTGCATGAGAAATTTAGATAATTCCGTCCGAACAATCCATTTCTCTTCCTGTGTTCACATGTGTTTTATGGGATTCCTTCTGTTTCTCCTTAACTCAAACATTCATATAATTTATTTTCTTACAACTAAACAAGTAGCTGGAGACAATGAATGTTTCATATTTGTATCTTCCCTTCAATTCTTTCTTCCTTATAATTGTATCTACTTATGTTTATGCTAAAGGTCTCAATCCTGTGAAAACAGGCTGAGTGGGTCAATTGGAAAGAAACTTTATCTTGGTTGTTATGATTTTTTTCTCTCAATTATCCTTCAGAAACAGAAACAAATTATAATTTTATTAGAGATTCAGTAATAATACTTTAAGTCAAGTAGTGTGAGGATCAAATTTGTTCCTTTTTTTTCCTCAAGATTTTTTTATAACTGCTTGGGTTTCTTGCATTTCCTTATATATTTTGGGAGCAGTCTGTGAATTTCTATTAAAATACATCTTTTTGGGGGTTATGTAACTCTTCAGTTGGCTTTTTGACAATAGCACTTCGCATCATTTATTAGTGGCTATTCTAGAGATTATGGGGCTTCCCAGGTGGTGCTAATGGTAAAGAACCTGCCTGTTAGTGCAGGAGACATAAGAGACATGGGTTCAATCCTGGGTCCGGAAGGTCCCCTGGAGAAGGGCAAGGCAACTCACTCCTGTATTCTTGCCTGGAGAATCCCATGGACCGAGGAGCCTGGCGGGCTATAGTCCATAGTGTCGCATAGAGTCGGACACGACTGAAGCGACTTAACATGCACGCACCGAAAAGGTTACAATGCATCTTTATCAACATTTTGCTTAGAGTTAGTGTTATACTATTTTACATAATAAATAAAAAATGTACAACAGTATAGTTTTCTTCCCCCATCCTTTTTGCCGTTGTTATGATATATTACAACTACATATGACATTACCCCCATATACTTGCTGTAATATTAGCTTTAAACAGTCATGTCTCAAATGAACTAACATAAAATTATAACTCTTTATAGTGGCATATAATATAATTTTTAGTGCAGTTTTTCCTTCTTATAGATCCACCTGGTGTCGTTTATCTTCAGCCTGCATTTCTTGTTATGCAGGTATACAGAATGAGAATAAATGCTTCTAAGTTCGGTTTTGAAAACTATTTTTGCTTCTTAAGGCACTCTCCTATACTGTTTTACACTGAATTAAAGTTTCCGGGGAAGGTGCCCAGGAAACATGTTTTTTTTTTTTTTTTTTTTTTTTTTCCTACTTTACGTGATTCTAGCATATATCCAGTTTGGGAATCAAATCAGAAAAATATGAAGTTAAACCTGAGAGAAGCTTAGCCAGGTCACTTGGCTTTTCTGGTCTTGAACAAACACTCACTTAAGTGATTATAGAAGATAAGACCACACACACAGCACAGTTTCTCTAGGAAAGGCTGAGGTGACCATTGGAAAAAGTCTCATTTCAGAAATAATGCTGAAAATTTCAGATTCAGATGGAGTAGTCTACACTATTATTAGTGAGTGGTCTTCCTTGGACACAGCTCACTGGTGCATTTGCCTGTCAATCAAAGGGTACAGGGCCGCCTTGTCCAGGGTTAGACAGAGAGCCAATGACGACTTATGCGACCTTCTCATCCCCAGTTTCTCTGTGAAATGGGATAAAACTGACAAACATATAAGATTATTGTGAGAATTACAGATGACAAATGAAGCACGGAGGCTGTAAGAAGCCTTGAGAATGATATATACATATATATATTTTTCCCTATATAAAGATTAGGAAGTGAGTTAACTTTTCTTCTGTATCTTGACCCCAGATAGAAGAGATGTTTTTGTGTAAATAACCTCTCACAGGTGTAATTATTTACATATCTGGCTCTGCTATGGGGTTCCAGTTCAGTTCAGTAGCTCAGTCGGGTCTGACTCTTCGCGACCCCATGAATTGCAGCACGCCAGGCCTCCCTGTCATTCACCATCTCCTGGAGTTCACTCAGACTCACGTTCATCGAGTCAGTGATGCCATCCAGCCATCTCATCTTCTGTCGTCCCCTTCTCCTCCTGCCCCCAATCCTTCCCAGCATCAGAGTCTTTTCCAGTGAGTCAACTCTTTGCATGAGGTGGCCAAAGTACTGGAGTTTCAGCTTTAGCATCATTCCTTCCAAAGAAATCCCAAGGCTGATCTCCTTTAGAATGGACTGGTTGGATCTCCTTGCAGTCCAAGGGACTTTCAGGAGTCTTCTCCAACACCACAGTTCAAAAGCATCCATTCTTCGGCGCTGAGCCTTCTTCACAGTCCAACTCACATCCATACATGACCACAGGAAAAAACCATAGCCTTGACTAGATGGACCTTAGTCAGCAAGGCAATGTCTCTGCTTTTGAATATACTATCTAGGTTGACCATAACTTTTCTTCCAAGGACTAAGCATCTTTTAATTTCACGGCTGCAGTCACCATCTGCAGTGATTTTGGAGCCCAAGAAAACAAAGTCTGACACTGTTTCCCCATCTATTTCCCATGAAGTGATGGGACTGGACGCCATGATCTTTGTTTTCTGAATGTTGAGCTTTAAGCCAACTTTTTGGCTTTTCTCTTTCATTTTCATCAAGAGGCTTTTTAGCTCCTCTTCACTTTCTGCCATAAGGGTGGTGTCATCTGCGTATCTGAGGTTATTGATATTTCTCCGAGCAATCTTGATTCCAGCTTGTGTTTCTTCCAGGCCAAAGTTTCTCATGATGTACTCTGCATATAAGTTAAATAAACAGGGTGACAGTATACAGCCTTGATATACTCCTTTTCCTATTTGGAACTAGTCTGTTGTTCCATGTCCAGTTCTAATTGTTGCTTCCTGACCTGCATATAGATTTCTCAAAAGGCAGGTCAGGTGGTCTGGTATTCCCATCTCTTTCAGAACTTTCAATGTCCAGTTCTAACTGTTGCTTCCTGACCTGCATACAGATTTCTCCAAAGGCAGGTTAGGTGGTCTGGTGTTCCCATCTCTTTCAGTATTTTCCACAGTTTATCGTGATCCACACAGTCAAAGTCTTTGGCATAGTCAATAAAGCAGAAGTAGATGTTTTTCTGGAACTCTCTTGCTTTTTCCATGATCCAGCTGATGTTGGCAATTTGATCTCTGGTTCCTCTGCCTTTTCTAAAACCAGCTTGAACATCAGGGAGTTCACAGTTCACGTATTGCTGAAGCCTGGCTTGGAGAATTTTGAGCATTACTTTACTAGCATGTGAGATGAGTGCAATTGTGTGGTAGTTTGATCATTCTTTGGCATTGCCTTTCTTTGGGATTGGAATGAAAACTGACCTTTTCCAGTCCTGTGGCCACTGCTGAGGTTTCCAAATTTGCTGGCATATTGAGTGCAGCACTTTCACAGCATCATCTTTCAGGATTTGAAACAGCTTCACTGGAATTTCATCACCTCCACTAGCTTTGTTTGTAGTGATGCTTTCTAAGGCCCACTNTGCCTGTTACTCCAGGTGTTTCTTGACTTCCTACTTTAGCATTTCAGTCCCCTATAATGAAAAGGACATCTTTTTGGGGTGTTAGTTCTAAAAGGTCTTGTAGGTCTTCATAAAACTGTTCAACTTCAACTTCTTCAGTGTTACTGGTTGGGGCATAGACTTGGATAACTGTGATAGAATGGTTTGCCTTGGAAACGAACAGAGATCATTCTGTCTTTTTTGAGGTTGCATCCAAGTACTGCCTTTCAGACTCTTTTGTTGACCATGATGGGTACTCCATTTCTTCTGAGGGATTCCTTCCCACAGTAGTAGAATAATGGTCATCTGAGTTAAATTCACCCATTCCAGTCCATTTTAGTTTGCTGATTCCTAGAATGTCGAGGTTCACCCTTGCCATCTCTTGTTTGACTACTGTGTACACAAATAGTGATTTGTAGTTAAAGCAAATCTACCTTTCATTAATAAGGGCTTCCCAGGTGGCTCAGTGGGAAAGAATGTGCCTGCCAATGCAGGAAATGTGGGTTTGATCCCTGGGTCAGGAAGATCCCCCAGAGGAGGAAATGGCAACCCACTCCAGCATTCTTGCCTGGAGAATCCCATGGACAGAGGAGCCTGGCTACAGTCCATGGGGTCACAAGAGTCGGACACGACAGAGCACAGCACATCCTCTTCATGAATACAACCTCAATTTTCTAAAGTTCCTCTCTCAGGGGCTAAGAATATAGTTTTCACTCTCCCTGCTTCCAAGAAACGTGATCATGGACTAATGGCAAGAAAACTTTATGAATGACAATTGTTTTGAGAGTCATGATAGATAATTTATTTTGTGAGCTAGCTGGTATTATCACAAAGTTTTCCTGTAATAAAAGATCTTGAGAAATGAAACAGATAAATATATGACAACCATTAAAGAAAGGGACCCAGGAAAACAATTGTGGAAATAATGAGTGTTAGGAAGATTGGGAAGTCATCCACACCCCTCTCGGAGGAGTTTTGGTGACTCTGGCCATCTTGTCTATCTGGGACCGTTGGTCCAGCAGTTGTAGTTTAGCCCTCCTTGGAAAGAACGACAGGAGGGACTGGATGGACAGCCTGACACATTCCAGGAGTGTGCGTCTCATTCTGCGTCATGTGGCTTCCCATGGAGAGCCCCACAGAGGCAGCAGATCCGAGAGGCGGCGCGAGCTCCCAGTCTGGCGTCCTTGCTGCCTCTGCTTGTCTCCTGCATCTCTGGTCGTCTTTCTGGGACAAGCCCCCCAAGCGGTGCTAACATTTGCTTTTGATAATCAGCCTAAGTCTTTCCGCCCTTCCCAGTGGCCCCCGGGCTTCAGGGAGGGGCCTGGAGTGGGCTCGCAGACCAGTTCCCAAACTGGAGCTGGTTGATGTAGGCTCTGTTTCCCAAGGACACCAGCCTGGGAGTCAGATGCTTCTGGACAGGCAGCAAACAGTGGGCTCTGTCCCCGTCTCCTCCCGGACTTCTTCCGGAGGTCTGGAGGGTGGGTGAGGTGGGCTGGCTTTGCTCCAGGGCCTCTGCTCCTGACCACACAGTGGTTTTGGTATCAGGCCAATGCAGGTTCACCCACGTCTTAGCAGGTATTCGCGCTCCATCGTTTTTATAGCGGGATAATGCTGAGTGGATGCGCCATTCATTTGTAGACAGACCCTTGCATTATTTCACTTCAGCTGTTTTGCATCATTGCTGTGAACATATGCCAAAATGAATTTGTTGTCCCTGTTTTCAATTCTTTTAGAAAATACAGGAGTTTCAACAGGTATTTTTAAAGAGTTTTGATTAGTTGTCAACATGAAAAAGATTATCTGTAATTCTATTTCTATATTTTCTTAAAATATCTCCTGATTCCAGCTAGAATCCGGAGGGAGTGTGTTCATTTCTTCTTTCCTGCCGCCATTCACAGGTGGGCCTGGTGAAGAAGTCTCTCCTGTGACTTGAAGATATTTTAGCTCAACACTTAGGCCTGGGAGGCAGAACTCCTGGAGACAGGCCACCGTGTTTGTTCTAAGCCGTAGGCAACATCCCTTTAGTGATGAACTGCAGCAGAAGCAATAGGACACAAAAGTTAAGATGAAACGGATCCAGTGTGGAGGCAGAGTTGATCTTCCCTTTTATACATGAATGTTTCTCGTAGCTTTATTTGTGATAACCCCAAAATGGGAATATCCCAGGTGTTTGGCTGAATAGTTACACGAACCGTGATCTACCCACACTGTGGGACACTGTTCAGGAATAAAATGGAATTTTATTGATAAAATGATCTGGATGAATCTCCAGGGAATTATGTTGAATCAAAAGAGCCAGTCTCCAAAATTATATACTGTTTGATTTCATTTACAGGAATTCTTTTTTTTTTAACTGAAAAATAGTTGATTTACAATGTTGTGTTAATTTCTACTCTATAACAAAGTGATTCAGTTATATATATTCTTATATATATATTTTAATATTGTCAACTGAATAAAATGCACAATGTGAGAGTTGAGAGTTAATTTTTATTTGGGGAAAAGTGAGGACTTCAGCCTGGGAGACAGCACCTCAGAGAGCTCTGAGAGACTGCTCCAAAGAGGCAGGGGGAAGGTCGATATATGTGATTTTGCTGAAGGTGGAGTGCATGTAATCAAGCACATATTTTTGCAGAATATTTCTGCAAAAAAGTTACCTTGGCAGATTTTAGTGCTTTTCTAGATATGAGAAGATGCAAGAATTGGGCTCATAGAATCATCTTCTAAAAATATCTATCTGAAGACCTGTTATGCAGTTTTCCCACAGCACAGAATGCTTCATTCCCGATCTCCATCCTGAACTCCTTTCAGGGGGCTTTTGAAGGTCAGCAGATGCAATGGCTCCTAATTCAATCCTTGTGGAGGTAGATGGCAAGTGCCAGTTTGGAGGTGACAGTATCTTTTTCCATTATGGTTTTTCATAGGATGCTGAATCTGGTTCCTGTGTTATACAGAAGGACCTTGTTGTTAATCCATTCTATATGTAATAGTTTGTATAAATTCTTGATGTGATAAAATCATAGGAACAAAAAACAGATCAGGGTTTGCCAGGAGTAAAGGAGGGTGGGGAGCTGGAGACAAGCGGTTGTGGCTGAAGGGGCAGCAGTGTTGGGGGAGGTGGGGGACATGTCCTGGGTCTTGACTGAAGCCAGGTCAGGGGCCTGGTTGTACTTACTGTACCATTGGTTGGTAAGGTGTCACCACTGGAGAAACTGAGTAAAGGGCACAAGGCATCTCTCTATTATTTCTTACGACTGCATGAAAATTAACATTGTCTCACAGTAACAATTTTAACTAAACGCAGTCACCATATTGGTATACGAATATGTGTGATTAGCCCCAGAAGGCCCGAGGCTCCTGCTTCTGACACATGCTGCTTTAGCACAGGGTGCGTGGCCTCTGTTCTGCCCCAAGTCCATTGCCCTCCTGGGCCCGACCTTTCTTACTGCTGATGGGCATTCTTTGTCCCCGGTCATCATGGCAGGTCCTCAAATGAACCCTTCTATTACCAGAAAGCACAGGGCAGTGGGTGTGAATACCTCCTGTGCTGCTCTGAACTGTCAAGACCGTCCTTGGCATTGGGTTTCCTCTACAGAACCTGATCTGGCCCTCGGGACGGAAGGACCAGGTAAGGCTGCACTGCCGCCAGGGAGCAATCCTACAGCTCATCTCTTACCAAGGGTCATCTGCAGGTCGGGTGAGGTCATGGTTGAATACGGCAGGGGAAATTCTCAGCTGTTTCCACAGATGGGCCCCAGTGGGCTCGGCATGTCTCCACTACAATGTGTGGGACCAGGGAGATGAAATTCTTCAAGGTGCTGACCATGATTTTTGCACAAGATCGAGAACCTTCCAGAGACTTTGCTTAGTCACTGTTCCAGTGAGCTGATTACAGGAAATTAAAGGCAATTGGCCTTCTGTATACAATATATGGATTCAGCACAATTTAGCTGGTGATGGTTTTGGAAATATAGTATTAACCATAAATTTAAAAAACACAGCTTTTAAATCAATTTTTTTTTTGTTTGTTTATGGAACAATGTGGATTTGCTATGCCCCTTGACCATCCATTGATTTATGTCACAAACATTTATTCTCCATTTATGCTCTTCTCACCCGCTGTTATCAGGCAATAGTTTGTATTTATGCCTCTGCACTTTTATGGAAGACTTTAACTTTTGGCCAACAGTCATTCCAATATATTGAAACAAACAAACAAAAAAATCTCAAAAAATGTCCTTTTTCTTCTATTCTATACTTTCATGATATTTGGCACTAATGGAAATTAACTTTAGATTCTGCAGGAGTGCACATTATAAGAAAAAAGGTAAAAGATTCCTTTGCTCAGAGCTGGGTTCCCTACACAGAGGGTTTGCTGCTACTGCTGCTAAGTTGCTTCAGTCGTGTCCGACTCTGTGTGACCCCATAGACGGCAGCCCACCAGGCTCCCCCGTTCCTGGGATTCTCAAGGCAAGAACGCTGGACTGGGTTGCCATTGCCTTCTCCAATGTATGAAAGTGAAAAATGAAAGTGAAGTCGCTCAGTAGTGTCCGACTCTTCGCAACCCCATGGACTGCAGCCCACCAGGCTCCTCCACCCATGGGATTTTCCAGGCAAGAGTACTGGAGTGGGGTGCCATTGCCTTCTCCGACACAGCAGGTTTAGGTATCTTCAAGTTTTTATTTCAGTCATAAAGGAAATCAACCCTGAATATTCATTGAAAGGACTGATGTTGAAGCTGAAGCTCCAATACTCTGGCCACCTGTTTTGAAGAAATGACTCATTGGAAAAGACCTGACCCTGATGGTGGGAAAGGTTGAGGGTGGGAGAAGGGCATGACAGAGGATGAGATGGTTGGATGGCATCGTTGACTCAATGGACCTGAGTCTGAGCATGCTCCAGGAGATGGTGAAGGACACGGATGCCTGGTGTGCTGCAGTCTCTGGGGTCTCAAAGAGTCGGACAAGACTTGGTGACGGAACAGCAATAAACTTCCCTATGGTGAGTCCATGTTTGCTGAGCCAATAGTTTCATTTTCAAATAAGGTGTCTTGTACATGGCAAATCTCAGAAAATTCTCGTTTACTTTCCTGGTTATTTTCATCACATTTGTTATGCTTTTCTGCTGATGTGAAATCAGTTAAACTGTTCTCACATCTAGCTTAGACTGAGATGTTTGTGCTAAAAAGGGAATGCTCAGTATGAATTGTTTTGTCCACCATTCCACCCTCTTTTTTTATGTAAATTTAGATTCTGTGCAACAATTTTCTTAGATTTTAATGTTTCATTAGTTGAATCCACTCTCTCAAAATTTTCATCTGCAAATTTTGCTCCTTGGACCAAAACTTACTGAAGTTCAAGTGCTACCTTCTCTCCCCCTCCATGGAACTTGTCATGTAGAAAGGATGCTAATGAGACATGACTGAGGAAGAATGCACAGGTGTATTATACGGGCTCAGATTGGCAACTCTCTGATACCACACAACACAGGCGAGCACACACACACAGACACACGTGCACGCAGGGCCAGGCTTGAGAGGCTTCCATTTGGTTGAACTTGGCAATGGTTTTGAAATGTTGACAACTGTCAAATTAAGATCACCCAAGCCATTTCACAGGCTCGGATTTGGATGCAGGTCTCAGAACAGAAGGAGAGAGCTACTGGCTCTGGCCCAAGTGACTTCACCATTTATCATCGCGTTAGCTGTGCCTTAAGGAAATGGAGCCACACCAGGGTGGGGGGGTCAGCCTCCACCTCCAGCAGTCATTGCTTTTCACGTTTACCTTGATTCGAAGGAAGGGAATAGATTAGTCTTTTGTCTTAAAATGTGCAGTGAAGGAGCCTGGGCAGGTTCCTTTAGCGTCTGTTTTTCACCCCTGTCCCTTCCTCATCAACCAGGAAGCAGCAGCGTGTCTTCATTGGGCGCTGGAGGGGGCCTGGGGCTGGGGCGGGTTCGTGCTCCAGGTTTCTCAATGCGCATTTCTGTATTCAGTCATGTGATAGACTCTGTTGCTATGCATCCTGGTGATGCCCACCTTTCATTGTCTGTCCCAGTTAAAACCTTCATGTGTCTCTTGTCTTCCTCTCAATTTTAAGCCTGGTAAGTGCGATGGCTGGGTCCTTTGTATCTTGGTTGATATTTTCGCCTCCAGTACAGTATCTGCCCAGAGCAGGGGCTGAATGAGTGATACAAACACATTGAGAAGAATAGACGAATTGGGTGCATGAGGACGAAACATGATTTTTCTCGAGTGGTCGTCTTGGTTGGAACTGACAGCAGAACAGAGAAATTCAAATTATTTACTAAAAATAGTTTCTTTGTAAGATTTGATTAGTTATCTATCAGCAGATTACCCAGCTGACATTTGAACTGAATCTTTTTAGCTAGAAAAATGAGTATTCTGTTTCCAGGAGGGATTCTGGCTGGCACAGTCATCCCAGATTTCAAATCCAAGGCCTGGGACGTTCTCTGCACACACAGTAGGTGCCGGAGAGAGTGCCGTCTGGGACGGAGCCAAGCAAGTGTTTCTCAAAGCCCTTCACCCAAGCACATGGTTTGAGCTTATCAGCAAATTCATATTCAGGGAGCTGAAGAAATTAAACCACCAGCTTTCAGTGCTGTGCTGTGCTGAGCTGTGTCCAGCTCTTTGAGACTCTCTGAGCTGTAGCCTGCCAGGCTCCTCTGTCCATGGGATTTTTCGGGCAAAAATGCTGGAGAGGATTGCCATTTCCTCCTCTAGGAGATCTTCCCGACTCAGGAATCGAACACGTATCCCTTGACTCCTGCGTTGCAGGAAGATTCTTTACCAGCTGAGCCATCGGAAAAGCCCCAACTTCAGGATCTCTTGTAAACATGCAAACCCACTCAGGTCAAAGCTGTAAAACTGGCCTGACAACCCTCCTCATGCTCCTCCAAAATGCCCAGGTCTGTGAGTTCCTGGAAGAAAAGAAGCAGCAAAACCATTTTGGATTGCATGTCTGTCAAGACCACAGGATGGCAGCTGTGGAAACTGGTAAATTAAACAACAGTTATAACAAGGCCCAGAATGGCGAAACCGGGGCACTCAAGATGACACGCTGAAATACTTCTCTTTGGAAATAATGAATTCCAACGCAGTGTGCTTAGTGGGTCAGATGTGAAAGACAGTACGTACCGGAAGTGAAGTGAATCTATTTGTATTCACTATCTTGGTGGGTTTGGAACATGAAATGTGGTTTCTTTCAAAGAAACACACTGTATGATTTGCTTTGATTAAATAATGCTCTGTTTCTCTGAACATCAGTAGCTCAAAAACTATCCAGAGCCAGACTCACTGCCTTACAAAAAAATCTGAAAATCATTGACATAAAATGTGAGTAATGAATTCAACCAAAGTGTACAACTATTGACCGGACAGCAAACAAATCATTCCCCCAGTTCTAGGGCTTTTCGGGAGCAGATCTGGCAGATCCAGGGATGACGAAACTCAGCCAGCGGAAGAGGGAAGGTTTGGGTGGGTGCAGGAGGGGAGTCTTGGCAGCTGTTACCAAGCCCAGCTGTCCCCTTCACTCCTATCTGAGTGATGACACGGAGGCGAGGGGAGGGCTGTGGCCAGCTCTGGCCACACGGTGTCGCTACACTGCTCCGTGTCCACTGGAGTCAAGCACGTGTGTCCTGCTCACAGGATCTTCACTGCCTTTAACTCCTGTGTACACAGCTCCACTGCATTATTACTGGAGGTGAGGCGCAGGGTGCAGGCGGAGGCAGGGGCCTCTCCTCCTGTCTGCATCCATGTAGATCACAGCATCATTCAGGGACTCCCAATACCCTGGAAACACGGCGGGTGCTGTATGGACGGAGTGTGAACAAGAGTCAGCAGTCAGTCAGTGTGACCTGCACCAAGACGGAGCAAATACACACGCTGACCCTGAACCACACCGGCTCGTCCGGTTACAGGAGGGTGTGTTTTCAATAAGTGCAGCGCCTGTATTTTCATTCTGCTGCTGCTGCTAAGTCGCTTCAGTCGTGTCCGACTCTGTGTGACCCCATACGGATTTTAAATTAAGTAAGTGTGCGGAGAATATGCTATCGATTAGAGATGATGACACATGGGTTAGGAAGAACTGAGGTGTGCGTCCTGGTTCCGTCCAGTCTCTTTGAGCTCCCTGCCCCTGGCTGAGTCATTCATCATCAATTCCTTTGTTTTAGAGGCCGAGATGGCAGGACCAGGCAGGGCAGGAGGGAGGTCTGCAGCCCCAGCCTCTGTGTTATTCAAGGGGCAGTTGTCACGTGTGTGAGGAGGCTTTGGTCCCACAAGTAGGGTTCGTCACCTTCCATCACGTTTTGGGGAATAAGATCTATGCAAGTGTGTGCGTGCATGCTAAGTCACTTCAGTTGTGTCCGACTCTTTGCAGCCACATGGACTGAAGCCTGGCAGGCTCCTCTGTCCCAGTGTTTTCCCTGGTGACCTTCAAACGTCAGGGCTGGGTGGGTGGTTAGAAGGTCAACAAGGGCTGGATGGGTCTCATCATTGCACGGGAACTGGATCTCAGTGCAAACGTGACAAGACTTGGTGTGAGGGTTCCGAGCGCCAGAGCCTTCCTCCTCTGGGGATGCCGCCCAGCTGGCCGCACGTGCCCAGCCCGTCTTCTTGGAGCCTCACTCTTGACCTCTGCCACGCCCCACTCGTCTGGCCCCAGGAATGACAGACATGGGATTCAGTCGTCCTCCTCGCTCCAGGAGGACAGCTGTTCCAGCCCAGTTTTCCTGAGAAGCGCAGAAGGGCGATTTTGCGGCCTCAGAGCTGTGTGGCTTGCGGGGCCCGAGTGTGATACTCGTGGTCGGAGCCGGCCAGTTGCCCCATCTCAGCGCGGGTGAGGCACCCCCAGTGGGGCCTTGGCCACCAGATCCCCGTCTCCTCCTGACCTCCTTGTCTGCACCGAGACCCTGCTCCCTAGAGGGGAGGACCTTCTTTTGCATTTACAGCCCCAGTCCATCTTTTAGACTGGGCACCTTGACAGGCCAGATAAACTTCTGAACAACATGGCCGTGGCTTATCTGTCTCCCTGGGAGAGGCCACAGTCAGGCGGCAGGCGGGTGGGAGGCCAGGCAGAAGGTCAGGCCCAGAGACGGCCTTCCAGAGGAGCAGGCAAGGGAGCGGCCGGAAGAGGTGCTATTAAAATAGGCTTTGGAAAGTGGGGCTTCCTGGGGTCTCAGGGGCAAAGAATCCACCTGCCAAGCAGGAGAGGATGGCTCGATCCCTGGGTCGGAAAGATCCTCTGGAGAAGGAAATGGCAACCCACTCCGGTATCCTTGCCCGGGAAATCCCCATGGACAGATGGCAGATCTTGAGGGCAGATGATAAACTTGAATCGTTTTGCCAAATACACAGAAAATGTACGTCAGCTTCATAGGATGCTGTACGAAATGATTTCAAAATCCTGTTCTTCTTGACTATTGCGGACTCCTCAGACCTGCAGGGTGAACTTGAGTGAGCTCTCCAGGCCACAAGCAAAATTGTAAAGAAAACGATGCTATGATGACATGGATGCCTTCCAGCGCCCTGAATGATTTGAATGGGCCTTGACCGGCTCATATGCTCTAAGACTTGTATGTGTTCCATTCCCTTTAGTTCCTGTGTAGCTGTAGTTCACTTGTGTTTTAAATATCAGCTAGTGCGATTTTAACGGAGAAGGCCATGGCACCCTACTCCAGTACTCTTGCCTGGAAAATCCCATGGATGGAGGAGCCTGGTAGGCTGCAGTCCATGGGGTCACTAAGAGTCGGACATGACTGAGCAACTTCACTTTCACGCATTGGAGAAGGAAATGGCAACCCACTCCAGTGTTCTTGCCTGGAGAATCCCAGGGACAGGGGAGCCTGGTGGGCTGCCATCTGTGGGGTCGCACAGAGTCAGACACGACTGAAGCGACTTAGCAGCAGCAGCGGCAGCAGTGCAATTTTAATGTGATCTAATCAATCTAAATCAATTTAATTAACTGAATTAAATTAAGCTTTGAAAGTGAAAAAGAAAGTGAAGTTGCTCAGTCATGTCTGACTCTTTGCGACCCCATGAACTGTAGCCCACCAGGCTCCTCTGTCCATGGGATTCTCCAGCAAGAATACTGGAGTGGGTTGCCATTTCCTTCTCCAGGGGATCTTCCCAACCTAGGATCAAACCCAGGTCTCCCACATTGCAGGTAGATGCTTTACCCTCTGAACCACCAGGGAAGCAGTCAAAAATTAAGCTTTAATTTTTATTAAAATGTTAAATTTTAACTGAATTCACCTGCAGCTTTCGGTCGGTGGTATCCATGCCCCTGTTTCACAGACGGGGAATTGGGGGTCCTGAGTAGCTCGCCCATGGCCAGGCGGCTCCTGCCACTGTGGTTGCCTGCTCCCCACGGGCAGAGCCCCATGTCCTCAGGGTGGTGACAGTGGGATGAAGGTAGGGATCTGGGGGCCGGCAGACCTGCCTTTGAACTCAGGATCGTTCCTGGACGTGTGGTTTGGGGTGATTTGCTGACAATTCTGCACCTTCACTTCCTCCTTTGTAAGAGTCGCTAGCACTGTCCCCTTGCAGCCAGGATGAAAAGGGGTCAAATCTGTTAAGAGCCTCCGGTTAAATAAAATAAATAAATTAATTAAAAAAATCTGTTAGAGGCTCTGGTTGGTGTCCCGTAGTAACATCTTAGAACTCTAGTTGCTTGAAGTCTTGCTCAAGCCTAAGAGTCTTATTGTGAGGCGGAGGGGGGACCCATACGCTGGGTTTTCCTGGGGCCCTCAACTTCCCGCTGACCAGTACTTTGGCTACCTCATGCGAAGAGTTGACTCATTGAAAAAGACTCTGATGCTGGGAGGGATTGAGGGTACGAGAAGGGGACAAAAGAGGATGAGATGGCTGGAAGGCATCACTGACTCAATGGACATGAGTCTGAGTGAACTCCGGGAGTTGGTCATGGACAGGGAGGCCTGGCGTGCTGCGATTCATGGGGTCACAAAGAGTTGGACACGACTGAGCGACTGAACTGAACTGAAGAGTCTTATTATTTAGCTGATATCAGTGAATGAATCTATGGAACAGAAACACTTACAGACGTAGAGAACAGACTTGTGGTTCCCCAAGGGGGATGTGGGGATGAATTAGGGGCTGGCAGACACAAAATGCTACACAGAACACAGATAACGGCGAGGTCCTACTGCAGAGCACGGGGAGCTGTACCAAATACCTTGTGACATACTAGCAGAAAATAAATCTGCAACCATGCATACTTATAAATGAATCACTGTTTTATACCTGAAACTTAACACCACAACACTGTAAATCAACTATACTTCCAAAAAAAAGAAAGAAAGAAAAAAAGTGGGTGTGGAAATCTAATAATAGTGTTCCCTCCCTCTC
>SJYW01052397.1:2640839-2665741 GCA_006410735.1 Raphicerus campestris
CGCTCTCCCTCTCCCCATCCTCCCTCTCTCCCTCCTCCCTCCCCCTTGCCCCCTTCCAGAAAGCTCTAAGGGCCGCCCTGCTATAAGGAGCCTGCAGTGGGGTGTCCTCCCGGCTGGGACGGAGGCCTGGAGACACCACTCTAAGCTTCGTCTCCCATGGTCTCCCTCTGCTGCAGAGACACCTGCAGGGAGACCGCGCCCTCTGGGTCCCCAGGTGCTGTGTGCCTTGGCAGCACCGCTGGCCCACCTCTGGTTGGTCCCCTGGATTTCACAGGATTTGTGAGTTAAATACAACTTGGAGGCAGTACAACAAGCTCCTTTTTTTCTGGAAAAATCGCTTCCTCTCCTCCCCACGACCCAGCCATCATCCTTTCAGGGTCCTAATGGGACTTCAGACAGAGATCAAAGTCTTCCAGATAAGTGCTCTTTTACACAATGTTCCTGACACTCCATTTTGTAAACAGTTTTTTTTTCCCCTTTTTTTTTGGTTAAAAGAACATGTAAACGTGCCGAGTGAGATGGATGGACTGTCACTTTTTCCCTCTCATCTTCTCCTCTTCACTTCAGTAACCAAGGACATAGCATCTCAGAGCTTCCCTGACTCGGCCAAACTTGGCCTGTCTTTTGCACACACAGGAAAAAAAAATACGCCAAAAACTGCCGAATCACGCCCCACGGGGACACTTCGAACTTCTGCCTCCCTTGGCATGTGATGGCAGTTTGTTTTTTCTCTCTTTAAGTCATTTGTGAAAACTGCTCAGCGCCCTTCCTAACAAACAAGGCAACAACCAACCTCCTAGTCACCGGAATCTTTCTGCAAAAGCAATATGTAGCCAACAAAAACACAAAACAAATGGGAATTCCAGTCTTTACCAATTTCTGTTTTGTTCTCTCCACAAATTTGGGATAATCAGCAGCACAGATATAACACCGAGGGGCACTGTTGAAAAACATGGGGACTGATCTTCTTTCTTCCCCCTTTTTTAGCAATTGCAAACAGATTTGGATTATGCTAGTGACTCAGGTTTTACTTCCTTGCGTGTGTCAAACTTGCTGAGAACACGAGGATCGCTGCATGCCTGTTGGTGGAGCAGCAACTGTTTTAGGTCATCACTCAGGGGCAGAGTTTTGGGGCTTTGGTTATTTTCCTTTAATCTGTAAAATAGCGGGCATTCTCCTCCGGTGTTTGGGGCTTGCGTGGGGCCCGAGAGCCCTTGTTGGTTTCCGCCTTTGCTCCAGGGGGCCCTCACCTGGAGCTGGGGTGGCAGTGCCAGAATCAGCAGGGTTTCTGGAAGGTGGTGGGGAAACCCGTCCCCCGAGGCCCCTGGAGGCCCTGGTTCTGGCCTGGCTGGCAGGCTGGGCCCTCACGGTCTGGGTCTTGGGCTGGGACATTGCTCCCAAAACTGAAAGGCTGAGGAGGGCGCTCCCTGTGGGGAGGGGAGGGAAGGTAGGGGCTTCCAGAGCAGCAGTTGATTCAGGGGGCCCAGGGGGCCTCTTCAAGGCTCCCTGCACACCCCTGCCCCCGGTCCCCCTGCCCCGACACTGTCACTTCTCCGCCCCCTGAAGTTGCAGAGGGGATGTGGCAGCTGGAAGCCTGGACTGGAGGCCTGGCCTCCCTGCCCCTAGTTTCACCATCAGCGTTGTCCACAGGTTTCCTTGGGCCGCTTGGTTCAGTCTTGGTCACTGAGATGCAGGCAGACTTACTTTTAGCCTGGTGCTTGTGACTTTCCTGGGGAAGGCAATGGCAGCCCACTCCAGTACTCTTGCCTGGAAAATCCCATGGGCGGAGGAGGCTGGTGGGCTACAGCCCATGGGGTCACAAAGAGTCAGACACGACTAAGCAACTTCACCTTTTTTCTTTTCTTTGTGACTTTCCTAGCTCTTGGCTCAAACCTCCCATGTGTTGACTGAAGAGAGGGAGGCCCTGGGAGTCCTTCGTGGGGTCTTCGCGGCCTTCTTGAGGGGCTCTGTATAAGTCTGTGTGAATTCCACAACCCCAGAACGTGCCCTCCATCTGTGTAGGCTGGGATCCTTTCACTTTGTGTTAAAGGCCTGGTTCCGTGGCTTTGCATGAAAATTTTTCATTAAAAAAAAAACAACCCTAAGAACCAAGTTGCTGAGTGAGCGAAGAAGGTCGGGGCGGCCTCTTGGTGCTGGGACTCCCCACAAACCCTCCCGGGGTCCCCAAGAAAAATGAGTTGCTAGTCTGGGCTCAGTTCTTAATGAACGGTAGTAGATCACATCACAAAGACGAGACACGCATAATTTGGCAGCACTGTCAGCAGCCTCCCCTCCAAAGCACGGGGCTTTCATGTCTGAACTAATGTGAAGCCTGAAGCTTCTCTGACCTTAAGGGGTGAGGAGGAGGTGGGCGGGAGGAGGGGACCAACGCTGGCCACCCTGTCTCTGGAGTCCTGTCCCTGGAGGGTCCCACCCCTGCACCCCAGGGTGGGGGCGTGGCCCACAGGACCCTTCCCATAGGACTGGTGGGGACAGACAGTCGTGAATCAGGCCTTCCTGAGGACATCAGGCATGGATGAGCAAGTAAGTTATCAGCCGCCTGCGAAACTAATTGTGATACTGATACACTTCTTTTTTTTTTTTTTTGCCACGTCTTTCAAACACCACTTGTGATGGGAAACAGCTGTTAGATCGGGGGGTTGGGGGGAGTAAAAGAAAAGAGAGAAAAGATGAGAGCTTCGAATTCAAAATCATAATAATGTCTGTCTTCCCCGCTCCCTGGCACAAAGGCTCTCTGATCTCCTATTCTGCTGGAGACAATGACTCCTGGCAGGGGGTCAGCCGGGATGAGCGCGGGATTGTAGGAAAGTTCATCTGTCCGTACCGAGACAGAGAAAAGAAAAGATCCCTGCTCCTGAATTGAGGTGGGGGGGCATGTTTAAAATAGGTTAGAGATTCAGGTTAAAAGCGGAGAGAGAAGTCACAGGGAATTCGTGAGTGGAGACGTTATGAATTGTACCCTTTGGCTGCTGGCTTCCTTTAGGAGCTGAGGATAGATTTGGCATCTTCGTTTAAGAGGCAGGTGATGAGCCTGTTTGGGACAGAACAGTGCTGGGGGTGGGGGGTGAGGGGTTGCTCCCCGTGATTCAGTGACNGGGAAACCCGTCCCCCGAGGCCCCTGGAGGCCCTGGTTCTGGCCTGGCTGGCAGGCTGGGCCCTCACGGTCTGGGTCTTGGGCTGGGACATTGCTCCCAAAACTGAAAGGCTGAGGAGGGCGCTCCCTGTGGGGAGGGGAGGGAAGGTAGGGGCTTCCAGAGCAGCAGTTGATTCAGGGGGCCCAGGGGGCCTCTTCAAGGCTCCCTGCACACCCCTGCCCCCGGTCCCCCTGCCCCGACACCGTCACTTCTCCGCCCCCTGAAGTTGCAGAGGGGATGTGGCAGCTGGAAGCCTGGACTGGAGGCCTGGCCTCCCTGCCCCTAGTTTCACCATCAGCGTTGTCCACAGGTTTCCTTGGGCCGCTTGGTTCAGTCTTGGTCACTGAGATGCAGGCAGACTTACTTTTAGCCTGGTGCTTGTGACTTTCCTGGGGAAGGCAATGGCAGCCCACTCCAGTACTCTTGCCTGGAAAATCCCATGGGCGGAGGAGGCTGGTGGGCTACAGCCCATGGGGTCACAAAGAGTCAGACACGACTAAGCAACTTCACCTTTTTTCTTTTCTTTGTGACTTTCCTAGCTCTTGGCTCAAACCTCCCATGTGTTGACTGAAGAGAGGGAGGCCCTGGGAGTCCTTCGTGGGGTCTTCGCGGCCTTCTTGAGGGGCTCTGTATAAGTCTGTGTGAATTCCACAACCCCAGAACGTGCCCTCCATCTGTGTAGGCTGGGATCCTTTCACTTTGTGTTAAAGGCCTGGTTCCGTGGCTTTGCATGAAAATTTTTCATTAAAAAAAAAAACAACCCTAAGAACCAAGTTGCTGAGTGAGCGAAGAAGGTCGGGGCGGCCTCTTGGTGCTGGGACTCCCCACAAACCCTCCCGGGGTCCCCAAGAAAAATGAGTTGCTAGTCTGGGCTCAGTTCTTAATGAACGGTAGTAGATCACATCACAAAGACGAGACACGCATAATTTGGCAGCACTGTCAGCAGCCTCCCCTCCAAAGCACGGGGCTTTCATGTCTGAACTAATGTGAAGCCTGAAGCTTCTCTGACCTTAAGGGGTGAGGAGGAGGTGGGCGGGAGGAGGGGACCAACGCTGGCCACCCTGTCTCTGGAGTCCTGTCCCTGGAGGGTCCCACCCCTGCACCCCAGGGTGGGGGCGTGGCCCACAGGACCCTTCCCATAGGACTGGTGGGGACAGACAGTCGTGAATCAGGCCTTCCTGAGGACATCAGGCATGGATGGGCAAGTAAGTTATCAGCCGCCTGCGAAACTAATTGTGATACTGATACACTTCTTTTTTTTTTTTTTGCCACGTCTTTCAAACACCACTTGTGATGGGAAACAGCTGTTAGATCGGGGGGTTGGGGGGAGTAAAAGAAAAGAAAGAAAAGATGAGAGCTTCGAATTCAAAATCATAATAATGTCTGTCTTCCCCGCTCCCTGGCACAAAGGCTCTCGGATCTCCTATTCTGCTGGAGACAATGACTCCTGGCAGGGGGTCAGCCGGGATGAGCGCGGGATTGTAGGAAAGTTCATCTGTCCGCACCGAGACAGAGAAAAGAAAAGATCCCTGCTCCTGAATTGAGGTGGGGGGGCATGTTTAAAATAGGTTAGAGATTCAGGTTAAAAGCGGAGAGAGAAGTCACAGGGAATTCGTGAGTGGAGACGTTATGAATTGTACCCTTTGGCTGCTGGCTTCCTTTAGGAGCTGAGGATAGATTTGGCATCTTCGTTTAAGAGGCAGGTGATGAGCCTGTTTGGGACAGAACAGTGCTGGGGGTGGGGGGTGGGGGGTTGCTCCCCGTGATTCAGTGACTTCTGTTCTGGCCACAGGGCTGGGGGTGGGGGTGTCTGGCTGCTCCCCCACCGAACCTCCCTTTGCCCCTTCTGTCTGTTTCTACCCTCCTCTCTTCCTTAGAATCCCGCCTGTTGTTAACACCTCGAGAGAAGAGAGGAACTCAGACCCAGAGTAACCCTCCTATCACTGGCGATTCCTGGAGCCTTGTGTGTTCTCCAGAAACTTTCAAAGACCACATCTTGGAGGATGCTGTTTCAGTTTATAAGGCTTGCATCATTATGTATGGGTGCGCGCGCGCACGCTCAGTCGCTCAGTCGAGTCTGAATCTTCGTGATTCCATGGACTGTAGCCCACCAGGCTCCTCTGCCCATGGGATTTTCCACGCGAGGATTCTGGAGTGGGTGGCCATTTCCTCCTCCAGGGGATCTTCCTGACCCAGGGGTGGCACCCGTGTCTTCACCGCTGAGCCACTGTGTCAGGAGTGATGCTGCCTCTCCCGGAGAAACAGAAAGTCAGCTGCCTGTTCCAGAGAAACAGGAAGCCATCCTCCCACGGACTTGGGGGTCCTTAAACTTCCCAACGGCCTCAGAAAGGATTCAGACTTTTTTGTCTTGAGCAGAGCAGGCTGTTTTAAGTCCCCCCGCCCCCCACAAGCCCCCTTTTAATCCCAGCAAGGCAATACATGCCTGTGATGGGGCCATCCCCTTGTGGTGCCTGGTCAGTGAGCAGGTTCCCACGTTCTTGCCCACTTGCCAGGGTAGGGCCTAGCCCTCTGGGACCCCTCCCTTCATTGCTGTGGGGGCAGGGCTGACGGAACTCTTGGGTTGCCTGGGTCCCGGCAGCAGCAGGTGTGGATGTGAGTGCTGTGCGATGCGTGGTAGGCTCTGCCCGCCTTGCTCCAGCTGGCCTCTATGAGATGCATGGAGAATTCAAGACCCAGGGCTGGTCTCCTTTCTGACCAGCAGTGTGCCCTCCTGGTGCCCTGAGAGGCTGTCTGAGCCTCGAGGGGGTCTCAACCCCTCCTCCTCTTCCCTGTCTGAGGAGAAACCAGCCTCGTCCCAAACAGGCGGAACCGACGCAGGAGATAACTTGTCTCTCTCTGCTGTGGACGAGGCGGACCCAGGTGGACCCAGGCGTGCCTGGACATCCATCATAAAAGAGAACAGTCAAGATTCTTATCCTAAGATCCCGAGTGTCTCCCTCTTTTAAAATTCTTTTTAAACAAGAAGTCCCCGCTGACTGCACCCATCGTTCACCAGACGACTTCTGAACGTAAACTCCAAAGTGCAGGCCTGAGAGCAGGGTGGGTCTCGCCTCGGCTTCCCGTACACAGGTGTGGAGCGGGGGTCCCGGGATGCCCCTCGCCTGCGGTGCTCAGGGCGCCCCTCCCGAGTGGGGGGTTGCTGGCACTGCCAGGCTGAGTTGAGTTGGACCCTTTCTGTGTGGCCATAGCCCAAGTGCTTCCTGAGAAAGCTCACCAGGGGCCCTTTCCTCTCCCCCGGGGAGGGGCTCCTCTGGGGCTCTTCTCCACCAGATTTTAGCCTATAACCGTCTCAGCCTTTGGGTCTGGGATACAACGACTTATGAAATTGAGAGGAAAAAGCTGGATTTGACTGGAACCGCTCTCAAAGGGTGGGCCTCTCTGGTTTCTAAAGAGGAGTTCTGTGTCTGACATTAAACTGCGGGGGTGTGTTGGGCTGGACCCGAGCAGCGATGGACATCTACTCTTTATTACATGCGATATTGCTCCTGAAATCAGTGTGGTGTTAGAAATATGACTTATTGATGGTGCAAACACGTGTGTGCTGAGGGCGGCGGGTGTACACGGCAGGGACCCCCGGGGTACAGACTTCCCTGGAAATGTGTGCCATGCGTCTGCCTCCAGGGTTTCCTTTACTTCCGGGTCTGTAACTCTTTTATTCAGCTGTCGGGGAGGGAACCCAAATCCTAACTTTGCCAAACACCCCAGTGCTTGTTGGTGACAGAGGTTGTCAGTTTCCTTGTGTGCGAGCCAGACCCGAATTCAAATAAGAAACAGGGAAAGAAACGGGATCTGAAAAATGTGTTAATGCTGTTGGAGCTCCATTTTATTTCACATAATTAATTTCCTGTTTCTACCCTCTTTGAAGTGATGGAGTGGTGAAATTTTGCCTCTGTTGGTAAACAGGTAAGTAAATATCTCGCCCCAGGAGCTCAGAAAGCCGTGTTCCGCCGGGGGGTGCTCTGCAGGTCACAGAGCTGAGACCCTCATCCCTCGGGGTCAGCTGTGACCTCGGCCCGGCCTGTAGCCTGGCCGACCAGACCTGTACAACCAGACGGTATTTTCTCTCCCAGGGCAGAATTTACCTAGGGATTCCCTTGGCAAGAGGCAGGATCACCAGCCTGTGAGGTCACCATGCTGGTGTGTGTGTGTGTGTGTGTGTGTGCAAATTTTTTTTTTAAGGCAGCAACTTGGATTGCTGTCTTACAAAAATAGCTCTGTTAGAAAGAAACCACTGCATTTGGAAGCAGAACTTCCTGTTCAAATCAGGGCAAGAGGCAAAGGGAGCATGGGGCAGAATGAGCCGCGGGTAAATGTGTGTATGTGTGTCTGTGTGTGTGTGTGCCCTGAATAAGTCAATGGGAGATGCGATCGGCTGGCCGTCCCCTGTCTGGGTCTGGGGATGGTTTGGGAGAGTTAATGCATTCTCGCAGCTGCTGATCACTACCGGGCAGCAGCCCCACATTAACCCTCTCCTGCCCTGGCTACCGGCTGCACGGGCCCCCAGTAGACACCATGAAGGGGTGGGGGTGGGGCTCCCCCACGAGGCCGCTGTCGTGTGCCGTCAGCATGTTGAGGGGGGCTGCCACTGAGGCAGGGCTGCTTCTCACTGTAGCCTGCAGAGAGGTCCTGGGGTCAGGGCCAGCTGTGGACGCCTTCAAGGGGCCACTCTTCCTGAGGATGGTGGCTGGGGGTGGGGGCAGTGCCTCAGCTCCAGGAAGCGCTTCCCACACTTTCCCTGGGCCTTGGGGAGGGGGCTTTGCGCTCTCCTCTTGAGCACATACTCGAGGCAGTGCAGCGCTTAGCACATATCTGCAACATGAAAATAAACAGAATTTCCTCCCAGCATCACCCCAGAAATTCCTTATGAATCTGCCGGCCTTGATGCTCTATCCTTCTGACTCTAGAGGACTCGAGATCCGCCCCCAGCCCGTACACACACACCAAGTCTCTCTGTGCTTCTGTCATCTCCCCTTGAAGCTCAGGATATTACGCATCAATGATAACAGTGACAGGTAGAAACAACACAGTGTGAACGTGAGTAAACTTCACAGCACTTAACCTCACCTTTCTGTTCTGCTGTTTTCCTTGCAGAGTGCTCTCCTTAGCAGGTCTCTTTGGTGACTCTGTGTTTTGAAACCATCATTCCATAAGCATGGTCTCTCTACCTTCAAAAATGTACCAACCATTTGCTCCAGGCCAGAAGGGAAGGATGTATATCAGACCTGAACCTCCTGCGGTAATACCAACCTGTGCATTTGTTTGTAGCTTGATTCTAGAATATGTCCTATCTCTGAGGATGCAGAATCCACACTGATTTGCGTCCTGGCAAAATCAAGGAAGTTGAATAACACAGAACTTACTCATCACCTTAAAGGTGCTGGTTTGCGCTGTGGGGTATGAGGATGGACTTTTTGTTGTTGTTCAGTCGCTAAGTCATGTCCAACCCTTTTTGACCCCATGGAATGCAGCACGCCAGGCTTTGCTGTCCTTNGTTAGAAAGAAACCACTGCATTTGGAAGCAGAACTTCCTGTTCAAATCAGGGCAAGAGGCAAAGGGAGCATGGGGCAGAATGAGCCGCGGGTAAATGTGTGTATGTGTGTCTGTGTGTGTGTGTGCCCTGAATAAGTCAATGGGAGATGCGATCGGCTGGCCGTCCCCTGTCTGGGTCTGGGGATGGTTTGGGAGAGTTAATGCATTCTCGCAGCTGCTGATCACTACCGGGCAGCAGCCCCACATTAACCCTCTCCTGCCCTGGCTACCGGCTGCACGGGCCCCCAGTAGACACCATGAAGGGGTGGGGGTGGGGCTCCCCCACGAGGCCGCTGTCGTGTGCCGTCAGCATGTTGAGGGGGGCTGCCACTGAGGCAGGGCTGCTTCTCACTGTAGCCTGCAGAGAGGTCCTGGGGTCAGGGCCAGCTGTGGACGCCTTCAAGGGGCCACTCTTCCTGAGGATGGTGGCTGGGGGTGGGGGCAGTGCCTCAGCTCCAGGAAGCGCTTCCCACACTTTCCCTGGGCCTTGGGGAGGGGGCTTTGCGCTCTCCTCTTGAGCACATACTCGAGGCAGTGCAGCGCTTAGCACATATCTGCAACATGAAAATAAACAGAATTTCCTCCCAGCATCACCCCAGAAATTCCTTATGAATCTGCCGGCCTTGATGCTCTATCCTTCTGACTCTAGAGGACTCGAGATCCGCCCCCAGCCCGTACACACACACCAAGTCTCTCTGTGCTTCTGTCATCTCCCCTTGAAGCTCAGGATATTACGCATCAATGATAACAGTGACAGGTAGAAACAACACAGTGTGAACGTGAGTAAACTTCACAGCACTTAACCTCACCTTTCTGTTCTGCTGTTTTCCTTGCAGAGTGCTCTCCTTAGCAGGTCTCTTTGGTGACTCTGTGTTTTGAAACCATCATTCCATAAGCATGGTCTCTCTACCTTCAAAAATGTACCAACCATTTGCTCCAGGCCAGAAGGGAAGGATGTATATCAGACCTGAACCTCCTGCGGTAATACCAACCTGTGCATTTGTTTGTAGCTTGATTCTAGAATATGTCCTATCTCTGAGGATGCAGAATCCACACTGATTTGCGTCCTGGCAAAATCAAGGAAGTTGAATAACACAGAACTTACTCATCACCTTAAAGGTGCTGGTTTGCGCTGTGGGGTATGAGGATGGACTTTTTGTTGTTGTTCAGTCGCTAAGTCATGTCCAACCCTTTTTGACCCCATGGAATGCAGCACGCCAGGCTTTGCTGTCCTTCACCATCTCCCAGAGTTTGCTCAAACTCATGTCCGTTGAGTCGGCGATGCCATCCAACTGTTTCATCCTCTGCCGCCCCCCGCTCCTTAGCCCAGACCTATTAGCAGCCCAGGAGCACAGCAAAGCCCTGTCCTACAGTGTTTCCTTGTAGTCCTACTGAACGTACAAGTAGCTAAGGGTTTTCCTGGCAAAATATTCCCATGTGCATTTTTTCTTAATGTAAGAAAAGGACAGGCAGGTGGAGAAGCACAAAATAAGCACACGGACAATAAAATAAAGATCTCATTTGGGATCCAGAAAGCTCCAAGGAGAGAAATCTCATGGCATCCTAGCCGCCTCCTGACAAAGCTGGCAAACTCACACGGTCTTTGAGGTGCTTTCTCACGCAAAGCAGAAGTTGTTTTCCATGCTTTCTTTCCTTTTCTTTTTTAACGATTGAAATCAAAAGACCATTTCTTCATTCACTTAAAAAATTCCCAACCTCTTTATAAATGCAGGGAGATAGGATTCCAGAGGCCGAGAAAGAAACTGCAGTAGAAACATCCAATTTTACACTGTGGCTTTTTGCATAAGAACAAGGGCAATCTGAGAACTGCTTCTATTTCCAAGGCATTTCTTACACACGCGTTTGGTACACGTGCGTGGCGACTGGACTGACAGGCCAGGCCCTGATGGCTCTGAAGGGTCAATAAAACACACGGCCTGAAGGATTTACACAACAGACAGTAATGGCTTCTTTGGAACTGTTATGGTCTATTGGGCCAATAATAATCCACTTTCCAAAGAGTGCCAAAATATGAATTTATACAGCCGAACTGTAATGGCTTCTGATCTACCGGGCACATTGTAGAGCTCTTTGAATTTATGCACGTGGCATGGCACCGGGGGATGTATCGGAACGTACCGTCGTGTGAAACAGGCACCACCTGCAGCTTTTTTAAAGTTGTTGATAAAAATGATACATTCCCACTTGGAAAATGCAGATATTTTTTCACATTCAGATGTGTAATGCCACCTTTTACCTTTCATCTTATTGGCAAAATTTCGATAAATACTCTAGATTACTTGCATCAATGTAAGCTAATTTTTTACCTGAAATAAAATTACTTCCAATTCAAACTACATTTAATAAAATACCTTCAAACATCCCTGGTGGTCCAGAGGTTGAGATTTCACCTTCCAGTGCAGGAGGTGTGGGTTCAATCCCTGGTTGCAGAGATAAGATCGCATGTGGCAAAAAAAAAAAAAAAAACAACAACAAAACCCCACATAAAACGGAAGTGATATTGTAACGCATTCCATAAAGACTTTAATAAAAAATAAAATACCTTGCTTATACAATTTTCCAGTAGGTTGATGCATAATATTTAATTTACATGCAATGTTTATAGATAAACATTTGTTATCTGTGTTTATAATGTCTGCATGAAAACAGACATTCCTGAATATCTGAATATCCCAGATATTCAGCTCTGTAGCTGCACTGAACAAAAATGCCTGATTCTTTCCAGCAGGTGGAGGCAGACAGCAAGAAGCTCTAAAGAAACGACCCCAATATATATATTTTTTTCTCACAGCAAGCACTGACATTTAGGAGGAAGCAAAATATCTGCAAAAGAGGGAAATTAAAAGAATAGTTTTCAATAGGAATGGCGGTGCAACATAGTTTTACTGAATAAAGAATCCAGAGAAAAGCTATCTCAGAGCCATTTCTTGCTAGAAACATTCTTCTTTCTTTGCTTTCTGTTCTAGTTGGGACATTTTTCCAGAAGAGGAGCCCGGTGAAATATTTAATAAATAAAATCCATTAAGAAGACCTGACGAGATCTTCTCAAGTTTCCTCCAGGTAAGTGCAGTGATAAACGTGCCACCAGCAGCTGGGGTGGGTGTGTGAATGTGCAGGCGCACGCTTGCCCAGACATGAACACATCGTAGAAAACTCTAGACACACCGTTATTTGGTTTTATTCACTGCAGGTGTGTGTGTAGTCTTGTCCTTTGGCTGAAACAGCGATTTCCCTGGTTTTTCTATGAGTGTTTGGGTGTATGTTACTGCCTAAGTAGTTAAAAAACAAACAAAGAATTTTAAGCACTAACTAGAAAATGTTCTGCCTGAAAATCTGGTTTTCCTTGAGATAGAGAGATTTCTTTCAAAGACTACTCTCTGCTCCACTTAGGACAGATAAACATGTATCAACCATAATGGGCAAATGTCATGGCTGGAGAGCATATATGTACAAGGTTAGAATGTTCTAGAATGAATACAGGTATATGCAACACTGAATCACTTTGCTGTACACCTGAAACTAACACAACGTTGTAAATCAACTGCACTCCAACACAGGATAGAAGTTAGAAGAGAACATTCTAGCTGGAAGGATTTGGAATCTGGGCGCTGGATATGGTGGCACAGTACAGTAACCTGCAGCCCTCACGGGACACAGCTCGAAGCCGAGAGCAGGATGACAACCTAGGAAAGCCCTGGTCCCCACCTGCGGCCCTCTCGGCGTCTGCTGCCTCCAATGCCTCCCATTTACAATATTGACGGGTGTATCGGGAGGGAGGGATCTCCATTAGTCTATCTGGAATTGTCATCCAACAGAAGATTAAATGCTGCCTGACTCCTTCTTGTGATTTTCCGTCTTCCCCATCACAAAGTTTTCAATCAAATCTCAGCAAAGCGCATTTAGCTTACAGAACCCCGAGCACTTATCTTTTCAAACCAGGAAATTTTGACCTTGTTTACCTCATACGGTTCCAGGATATCTCTGTGCAAACCTGTCCATGTGTAGGGTGTGAGATGGTTTCCAAATCCGGCCTTTCTCTGCCTCTCTCTCTCATGTTTGCTACACGGCTGAGCTCTTGGCTGAACAAACGACCCAGGAAGGATCTCAGTAACGAACAAATGCCAATTATCCAAGGACCTATCCCAGGGCAGCGACCTTGCCTGGTCAGTCCTCAAGACGCCAGGGCTGTAGCTGCGGACAGAATCATTCTGCTTCCTCCTTCATGGTGCTGGGGAGGCCCCGAGCGGCCCCAGCCCACCTCGGCTTCTGGCTTTCGAGGTGGCGGGAACAGAGAGAGGTGGTCGCTGTGCACGTTTTCCAGTCTCATCATCAAACCCCATGAGGAGGCTGTGCCCCGGGAGGATCTAAGAAACCGAGGACACCTCCGTTTCTAAAGAATGCAGCCCAGACAAGTTGACACGGAGCCGGCATTATCTGTCACTGAGTCGACCTGACGCTTGGAAGGTCCGCTGAACAGACTGATGAGTTTGGGATAAACAGCAGCCAGAGAAGAGGAACGTGTACTCTCTGCAGAATGCCAGGAAGGAAGCGGCCCATTGCCGGGCCAGATGGGGACATGCGTCCAGTGATATCCAGGTGGAATAGCAGGGTGAGGACCGGCCACAGTTCATCTCACTTTTACTGCTTTGTTCACACAGCCCAGCCCTTGCCCTGGGTGGAGGGTTTGCACGTAGCCAGGGGGTTCCTGCTGGGCTGGGGAGGGCTGTGCAGCAGAGGAACTGAACCTCCTGAATGAAGCACTTAGGAAAGTCCAGGAGCATCCACACCGGTGGCTCCATTTCCAGCTTCTTGCTGCATCTCTCTCTACACGCACTTTTCTCATCTGATATTTTACGAGCACGCACGTGGAGAAGCTCACGTCGCTGAAAAGCCAAACGTCTTCCCCTGCCAACTCTTTGGATTTAAAAGCCTAGATTATTGCTCAGACACATGAAAATGGAAACCCCAGTCCAGGCGAGAAGCCTAAGGCTCATCGCCCCGCAGCGGACTGGAACTTGGGGGAGGTTTCAGCTGCTTCTGTGGCCTGTCATTCGTCTGCTGCTGCTCGCCTGCCTTGGAAGCTGGCTCCGTTACTTCTGTTGGGGTTGGGATCCTGCCAAAGGTGTCATGGCCCACTCAAAGCCTGTAGCCGAGGGGTGGGAGATGAGGTTGGATCTTTGGCTCTCTGGTAGGCTTACTTCTGGGAAGCTCACCCTCTCTTGTTCAGTTGGCCAATCGTGTCTGACTCTTTGTGGCCCCATGGACTGCAGCACACTTGTCCATGGACTGCAGGCTTCCCTGTCCTTCACTATCTCCCGGAGCTTGCTCAAACTCATGCCCATCGACTCAGTGATGCCATCCAATCATCTCGTCCTCTGTTGCCCCCTTCTCCTCCTGCCCTCAATCTTTCCCAGCATCAGGGTCTTTGCCAATGAGTTTGCTCTTTGCATCAGGTGGCCAAAATATCAGAGCTTCAGCTTCAGCATCAGTCCTTCCAAAGAATATTCACGGTTGATTTCTTTTAGGATGGACTGGTTTGACCTCTTTGCTGTCCATGTGACTCTCAGGGGTCTTCTCCAGCACCACACTTTGCTCTGACTTTCAACAGAAGGGGATCGAGCATGAGAAGAGGGCTGACTGATGACTGCAGCCTTGAGGAGCTTGCAGTGAGGTCCTTGCACTTTTCTGGGTGCTCCTCAGGGACCCTGTCTTCCCTCTTGCAGTTCAGAATTTAGTGCAGGTGAGGCCTGAGACTCAGGGAGTCCTGCCCACCTTAAGGGGCCCTGGTGGACTGGGCCAGACGGGGACGTTTATGGACAAAGTGGCACCAGACATCACCTGGGTGGACATGAAGTCAGTTATGGATCAACCTTCCCGCTGCATGTCCGGTACAGTGCACATTATAGGGGTCTGTGGATGCTTACCGACACCCCAAACCTGCTACCCACTTGAACAGTCTCACTGGAGTTAGGTAGAATGGTCCAGGGTGAGGTGAAAGTGAAAGTGTTAGTCACTCAGTCGTGTCCAACTCTTTGTGACCCCACAGACTGTAGCCTGCCAGGCTCTTCTGTCCATGGGATTTTCTGGGCAAAACTACTGAAGTGGGTTGCCATTCCCTTCTCCAGGGGATCTTCCTGACCCAGGGATCAAAATTGGGTCTCCTGAATTGCAGGCAGATTCTTTACTGTCTGAGCCACCAGGGTACTCAGTGGCTTTGAAACTTTGTTTAAAACTTTGTCCAACACCTCAGGAAAGTCTGGCACCTATAGAGAAAACAGTTATCCTTCCTTCAGTCCTTGCTGTTTATGGCAAATTTTGAGAGAAGGCTAAATTCATGTACAATTGCAACAAAAATATCATTAATCCTATCAAGTTTATACCCGTTAGAACTGCTGAAGGTGTGAGGAATTAACAGCTCAGTGAACAAATAGCCCTGAAAGGGGTTAGAAGCAAAATGAGTTAGAATTCCCCATGTGGATTCTCCTAGTGAACGTTCATGCCTTAAACTCCAGGGAAAGCCTCTAATTGGGTTTGGAGAAGACACTAAAGAATGATCTTTGGAGAATGAATTCACCTCCTGCTCCTAGATTTTACGTGGACTTTCTTATACTTCAACTGCAGATGCATGCACCCATATGAACTTGTTTCCAAAATAGAAAATATCTCAACATATCTTATAAATTATAAATATCTTCTCCACTGCATAAACACGATCACTACTGGCAGAGGGCAGTGGTAAATGAAGCTCTGTGCATCACCTTGCATGGCAAAGGGGATGCAGAAATCAATATTTGTTGAATTGATTCGGATACTTATTGATTTACTAATTTTTTAACCTGCATTGTACATAGCTAGGGAGGTCATTTGGAAGGGGGAAAGGAAATGTTTTGTTTTGGAAAGCTGCTGTGAAATTTAACAAGGCTTTCTATGTGCTAATCATTGGAGATCTGAAAAATCATAACATGTGGTTCCTGCCATAGAGGATTTTACAGGCTAAATTTGAGAGTGGGAGGTTTATATGGACACAGACATCAATAAATGGAATTAAGTATAATAGTTAATGTTTTGGGGGGAAATGAATGCATAAAAGATTAATAATTATCAGTTTCACCTGGAAAACGTAATAGAAAAAAGGACATTTGGCTAAGATCTTATAGGATGAAAACAAGTATTCAAGGTGGATGGGAAGAACATGGAAAGTAACAAGGCATTTTAGACAGAGAAACACAATTTCAAGTAAGTTAAAACTGCATTTTTGCACTGAAAACTAAAGAACTACCTCTACCATTTGACCCTGATGAAAACACTCTTCATTATGTTTGCTTTGCATTTTTCTTTATCAGTAAACCATAGACTTTCCTGGCCAACACACACAGCTGGCATTACAGTTTAAGACTTCACTTGAAAAGTCTTTCCACACCATCCAGTTCTGTAGCAACATTATTTGACGAAAAAACACTATCCAGGGTGGGCCTTTCTAAACATTCAGTTAACTACACGTGGTAAACATACGAATGATTCAGTGTAGCTATTTCTTGGATCACAAAATGACACTGGTTTAAAAAAAATAAAGCACAGACTCTAGGATTTAAAAACTTGTTTCAGGAACAATTAGAAAATAGCGAATGCAGAGTCCCTAAGAGTAGTTTCCACAATGTTCTTTGTGGTATGATGATTTGGAAGTCAAAAGACTGAAATTTTATCCTTCTTCACCCGCCACCATTAATTAGGTTTTGTGCTCAACACCACATACACCACCTGTTAACCTCAGTTTTCAGCCTGTAAATTTAAGCCAATGATAAACAAATCATGCTGGAGTTTTTGTGCTATACATGGTATGAGGAATGTGAAAGCATTTCACAAAATATCATTATTAACATTAATGATTAATAACATTTTAATTTAATGTTAATCATTAATAATAATGTTTAATCATTAATAACATTAATGATTTATAACATTACTAACAATAATAATTATTCTAATATGATCAGGGATGTCAGTCGAGAAATATTTCTTAACTTTTAAAATGCCGAAACATGGAAACGTTTCTGTTCTATGAAAGTCCTCGATTTGATTTATTTTATAAAAGTTAGCTGCTTACCCAAGTCTGAATCCAGCTATGCATGGTACATGTTGCAAACAGATTGTAAAACCACATAAGTGTGTGTGCGTTGCTAAGTCGTGTTCGACTCTTTGCGACTCCAAGGACTGTAGCTCCTCAGACTCCTCTGCCCGTGGGATTTTCCAGGCAAGAATTCTGGAATGAGTTGCCACTTCCTTCTCCAAAATAGATCTGGTGCTGCTGCTTAGTCGCTTCAGTCGTGTCTGACTCGTGCGACCCCAAGGACTGCAGCCCGCCAGGCTCCTCTGTCCCTGGGATTCTCCAGGCAAGAACGCTGGAGTGGGTTGCCGTTTCCTCTTCCAGGGGCCTGACCCACGGGTCGAACCCCTGTCTCTTGAGGCTCCTGCATCAGCATGTGGATTCTTCACCACTGAGCCATCTGGGAAGCGTCCTTTGTGCTCAGGATAATACAAAGCACAGGAAACACCCGAGCAGGGAGGATCCCAGGAGTTGGGGATCCCCGCCGAGCACTCAACATAGATTAGGCTTTAGAAGTCCAACGTTCCTACCGCTTGTAAATCGATGTGTTTTTCTGGTGTGAAATGTTCTTGAGTGTTAGAATGTGCTCAACACCCAAGTGACATCTGGAGTCTGAGTCGCAGAACGGAGGTGAGCATTAATTCCAGGTGGGATGTTAATTTGGCCTCAATAAAACACTCCAGTAAAACTAACATTTGAACAGGACCCAGAATCCAAGAAGGAGCCAAGGATATGAAAGGAAAAGGATGATTCTAAGTGCTTTGAAATCTACACAATTTGTTTTGTTTTTTTTAAGTGTGGTTTTTTTTTTTTTTTCATACTAGTAGATTTTTCCCACTTTATCATTTCATACAGCTAGTCTGGAGTTGAGCTGCAGTCTTAGAGAGCGTGAAGTCTTCACTCCCCAGTCAAGAAATAAGGCCCTCCCTCACAGGATCTCCTAGGTATTTCTGTTCCCCATCTTGGGAGCATGAGCATACACTGTCATGGGACAGTCATCCCACTGGGTGGGGAGGTCGCAGGTTTAAGGACCATTTTGGGGTTTCACAGGGACTGACGGTGTGACCTTGAAACAGCACTGCTCCGACCTTGGCCTTCTCCTCTCTAGACCTGGGGCAGACTGTGGTGTTGGTCTAGATGACGCCCAAGGCACCTCCCACAGTGTTTCTCCGCTTTGTGACCCCTTTTATAAGGTCAGACACACACTTGGTAACATTCAAAGAGTGGGTGTATAATTAGTGAATTTGTCATAGACAGCAGAGCCAGATTATTAATGCAAATAAAGTTTGTTGATGCCAAAAAAATGCATGGACTTGGCTTGTGGTCTTTAGGATATTTGCAAAACCCCCCTCTTGGTGTTGGGCTTCTGTCCTGGGAGTGAGGGATACGAAGTCGGCTTCGGGCTGCCTCTTCTCAGGCTCTGTGGGGCGGGTCGCAGGGGCTGCTCGTGTAGGACCCCCAGGGCAAATGTTTCTGCCCAGTGCTCTAGGTATCTGACTTCCCAGTTGACCCTTACTGTGATTTTTTGGGGGGGTATATATTTTTCATTCATATATTGAGAGGTATCTATTCTAGCAGCCTGCTGCCCCTCATCCCTTTCCTCAGATTTGAGTATTAAATGTGCTTCCTGGAAATTTGGGTCCAGTGGCTTTCCTTCCTATTGGTCTTATTCTGTTTCTCTTCCCCTGCGGGTGGGAAATAGGTGATGTGGTGGAGAAATGCCTTCCCATCTTTTTAAGTGCAATATTAACTCATGTCAGATATAACAAGTAACAGTGTAACGAAATGAACTCAGGAACAGCAAAGCCATTAAGAAAATGTACCATTAGGAAGAGGGCTAGTGTTTCCTATGGAAGAGATTCACCAGGTACGCACTTGTACACGTTCAAGGAAATGATTTAAAAGTTTATAGCCCTTATAATTGCACTCATTTTAAAAAGCAGAGACTTTTGGAGCCAGAAACATTTTCCTAATTCACTTTATTGGTAACACGGTCTAGTTTTGTCTTTTTTTTTTTTCCTTTGTGATGGAATCTCAGTTCACATGTAATGCTTGGACCTGTGTGTACTGTGTGAAGAGGAACGAAGAGGCAGCCATCTTGCAGTGTCAGTTCTGTTGAAGTCACGCTGCTTTTTCTGTTTTCAGAATGTATGAAAGCTAAAGCTTGAGGTTTTGTTCAAAACTGTAAAAGCACATATCAAATATTTCCTTTTCATAATATCATAGTGGAGGGAGTTGTGTCTTTTTCCGCAATTTAACATAAGTAGAAATTGTCAGTCTGAAATTGACAGGGATTTGTTACCGTCAACAATGAATTGCTCACATGTAGATCCTCCACCAACACAGGCAGTGCCTGTCAGGTGTCACAACAGTAGGAAAACTTATTAAACTCCAAGGAGAAATACAGTCATTTGGAGCTCGGTGGGTAAGATGGGGAAGGCATCCGATGTGCAGCGGGAGGAGCACCCACCGCCACAGAGCTCTGCTGCCGCTGCTGGCATGCCCTGGGCGGGGTCCAGGCACAGGGATCTCAGGGCTGGCCCCCCACCCAGTGCGGAGCATGGCATTTCCTCCTGGGCTTTATGACCACGTGGTTATGGTCATTGCGAGAATCTCCTTTTCAGGAAGAAAGAAACCAGGATGCAGGACTGAGCCCAGCAAGGCAGACTCCACACGTGGCTTCTATTTCAACTCTGAAATGCTCTGTTTTAGGCTCTCACAATGTCCACGTTGGACATCTGTCCAACTGCGTCTACCTTGGGCCACAGCTCTGAGCACCTGTACTGGTATGGGGTTTCTCAAAGGGTATTTTCCTTTCTCATTACCTAGCTTACATGCTAAGTCTCTTCAGTTATGCCTGACTCTTTGCGACCCCATGGACTGTAGCCCCCGAGGCTCCTTTGTCCCTGGGATTCTCTAGGCAGGAATACTGGAGTGGGTTGCCATTTTCTTCTCCAAACCAATATTAAAAAAACTAGGATCATAGCATCTGGTCCCATCACTTCATGGCAAATAGAAGGGGAAAATTTGGAAGCAATGATAGACTTTATTTTCTTGGGCTCCAAAATCACTTCAGACAGTAACTGGAGCCACAAAATTAAAAGATGCCTGTTCCTTTGAAGGAAAGCTGTGGCAAACCTAGACAGAATATTAAAAAGCAGAGACATCACTTTGTTGACAAAAGTCCTTATAGTCAAAGATATAGTTTTTTTTGGTAGTCATGTATGGATGTGAGAGTTGAACCGTAAAGATGTTTGAGTGCCGAAGAATTGATGCTTGTGAACTGTGGTGTTGAAGAAGACTCTTGAGAGTCCCTTGGACGGCAAGGAGATCCAACCAGTCAATCCTAAAGGAAATCAACTCTGAATATTCATTGGAAGGGCTGAAGCTGAAGCTCCAATACTTTGGCCACCTGATACAAAGAGCAGACTCATTGTAAAAGACCCTGATGCTGGGAAAGATTGAAGGCAGGAGGAGAAGGGGATGACAGAGGATAAGATGGGTTGGATGTCATCACCGACTTAATGGGTATGAGTCTGAGCAAGCTCCAGGAGATAGTGATAGACAGGGAAGCCTGGTGAGCTGCAGTTCATGAGGCTGCAAAGAGTTGGACACAACTGAGCGACTGAACAGCAACAGCAACAAATGTAAATGAAGGGAAGCGAAACACTGAGTCCCTCGGTGGCACTAGCCCCAGTCGAAAACGCTTCACGTTCACAGGTGACTGTCGGCTACCATGTTGGGTAGCTCAGTTCTAGAACATTCCATTCCCACAGACTGTTCTCCTGGTCAGAGCTGCTCAAGACAGAGAGAAACTTAAGTGAGTGGCAAAAGAATTATGAACTTAAAGATACAGTAAGTTCCATGACAAAATCTAACAGGAGGCTGAGAAAGAACACATCAGAGGGACTGACTTACTCAGAGTGGGAAGGAGGTGGTGTGAAAGCTGAGAATCCAAAGAGAAGAAAGAGCCGGCCACAGGGAGACTGGGAGATGGGGAGATATACCAGGGGGAGAAGAGATGCCCAAAGAGCTGGCCATGGGCAGAGCTGGGGACTTTCAGGGCAAGGCAACGGTGAGGAGGAGAGGGCTATGTGGAGAGGCTGGGGAGACTTGTGCAGTGGATAGAAGTGGCCCCTCAAAAGTCACATTCAAGTCCTAACCACTGGTCCCTATGCACGTGACCTTCATCTTGAAGGAAGATCTTCACAGATGTCATCAAGCTAACAAGGGATCTCACAGGAGCCAGGTGGGGTCCCCTGCTGGTGCCAGCTGGCTGGGAGTGGCAGGGTGCCTGGCCACTGCTCTCTGCACGGCCTTCACTTGGTGACCTTGTTGCTGCCATTCATCTCTGGTACACCCTGGTACACTGTCTGCACTCTGGTATGCCCTAGTACACTCTCTGCACTCTGGTACACTCTCTGCACTCTGGTACACTCTGGTACACTCTCTGCACTCTGGTATGCCCTGGTACACTCTCTGCACTCTGGTACACTCTCTGCACTCTGGTACACTCTGCACTCTGGTACACTCTCTGCACTCTGGTATGCCCTGGTACACTCTCTGCACTCTGGTACACTCTCTGCACTTTGGTACATCCTGGTACACTCTCTGCACTCTGGTACACTCTGGTACACTCTCTGCACTCTGGTATGCCCTGGTACACCCTCTGCACTCTGGTACACTCTCTGCACTCTGGTATGCCCTGGTACACTCTCTGCACTCTGCTACACTCTCTGCACTTTGGTACACACTGCACTCTGGTATGCCCTTGTATACACTCTGCACTCTGGTACACTCTGGCACACTCTCTGCACCCTGGTACACTCTGCACTCTGGTATATTCTGGTACACTCTCTGCACCCTGGTATACTCTCTGCACTCTGGTATGCCCTGGTACACTCTCTGCACTCTGGTACACTCTCTTCACCCTGGTACACTCTCTGCACTCTGGTACACTCTCTGCACTCCGGTACACTCTGCAATCTGGTACACTCTGGTACACTGTCTGCACTCTGGTACACTCTCTGCACTCTGGTATGCCCTAGCATACACTTTACACTCTCTGCACCCTGGTACACTCTCTGCACTCTGGTACACTCTCTGCACTCTGGTACACTCTCTGCACCCTGGTACACTCTCTGCACNCACTGTTGGTGGGAATGCAAACTAGTACAGCCATTATGGAAAACAGTGTGGAGATTCCTTAAAAAATTGCAAATAGAACTGCCTTATGACCCAGCAATCCCACTGCTGGGCATACACACCAAGGAAACCAGAACTGAAAGAGATACATGCACCCCAATGTTCATTGCAGCATTGTTTATAATAGCCAGGACATGGAAACAACCTAGATGTCCATCAGCAGATGAATGGATAAGAAAGCTGTGGTGCATTTACACAATGGAATATTACTCAGCCCTTAAAAAGAATAAATTTGAATCAGTTCTAATGAGATGGATGAAACTGGAGCCGATTATACAGAGTGAAGTAAGCCAGAAAGAAAAACACCAATACAGTATACTGACACATATATATGGAATTTAGAAAGATAGTAATGATGACCCTGTATGTGAGACAACAAAAGAGACACAGAGGTATAGAACAGACTTTTGGCCTCTCAGGGAGAGGGAGAGGATGGGATGATTTGGGAGAATGGCATTGAAACATGTATACTATCGTATAAGAAATGAAGCGCCAGTCTTTGTTCAATATAGGATACAGGATGATTTGGGCTGGTGAACAGGATGATCCAGAGATGATATGGGGTGGGAGGTGGGAGGGGGCTTCAGCACTGGGAGATCGTGTACACCTGTGGCTGATTCATATCAATGTATGGCAAAACCAGTACTTTGGCCACCTGATGCCAAGAGCTGACTCATTGGAAAATACCCTGATGCTGGGAAAGATTGAGGGCAGGAGGAGAAGGGGATAACAGAGGATGAGATGGTTGGATGGCATCACTGACTCAATGGACATGAGTTTGGGTAAACTCCAGGAGTTGGTGATGGACAGAGAGGTCTGGTGTGCTGCAGTTCATGGGGTTGAAAAGAGTTGGACATGACCGAGCGACTGAACTGAGCTGAATTGATGGACTGTTAGAGGGAATTAATAGTCCTTGATCCTTTAAATTTTCAATGATGGGTTTTAAATCTTGCTTAATGTCTACCTTTAGTGGGTACTGCTTTTGATGTGCAAATAGGTGAGGGTATTTGTGCTTGATAACAACGAAAAACATTTTATGCTCAACCCACAGTTTTTCCATCAAACCATGCTGTAGGATTTACATTTTGTTCAATTAAAAAGAGCTGGTTCCATATCTTGAAAATGGAGACCTGGACCTTACTCAGTATATCTTTACCCAGAAGGGATGAGGGAGACTCTGGCATAATCAGAACTCTGAGAGAAAATAGCAGAGTCCCAGTTGCAGCTTAAAGGACAACTGAAATAATAACATTTGGCTCATCCAGACAGTCCCATTATGGTGGTGGTTTGGGAGGAAAGTGGACCAGGGACCTCAGTGAATGTGGAGAAATTTGCTTGAGTGTCCAAAAGAAAATTGACTGACTTGCCCCACAGTTACTAATACTTGGGGTTCCTTGTGTGTAATTAGGATGGGAGCTTGTGTAAGGAACCCCAGGGACTTTTAGTCCTTATTGTCTTGAGAGTCCAACCCCTGGGGCCTACATTTCAGAGGGCAGTCTCTTCTCCAGTATGGTCCTTTGCAGACTGAACATGGAGCTGGGGGTGGCTTAGATGCCTGCAGGCAACCCCACTTGTGAGCCCCTCCTTTCCACAGTAATAACAAGTCCATCCCTTTGAACTGAGTTTCTCTGGGCAATTTTCTGTCTTTCAGAACAGATCTAACAGCCATTGTTGGGGCATCAGTCTTTTGCCTTTTTCTTTTATGCCTCCTATTTTCCTCCTCATATTTTCTACCATAATACACTGTCTGAGTCCCAGCTGCAACAGTTTTTTTAAAGATTGATTTGATTCAAATGGCTGTTTTCCTAACTTATGGTAGATATTTTGGAGCTGGCTGAGTAAGAAATCTTTAAAGATTATTACTCCTTCTGCAATTTCAGGATCAATGACAGTAAACTTGTGGAGAGTCTCCTGTATAGTTTATCTAGGAGTTTACCAGGAGTTTCCTTTACCTCCATCCTATGTCATTCAACTTAGCATAGTTTAAAATCTTAGTGTGTGCTCGCTTGAATCTTTCAAGAATACATTCAGCAAACTTGTTCTGATCCCACCCTCTTTTAGCCATGTTATAGCCCCAAGTCTGACTCTGTCATGAGAACTGCTTGGTTCCCAGTAGGGAGGAGGGCTATTTCGTGTTTCCTCTTTTCCGTTGTCTCATGCCCAAGCCATTCATCTCTAAAAGTAGCAGCTTCCCTGAAACTCAAGTTTTTGAGTTAAAGACCAGTGTCTGCCCTAGACATACATTATAAGTGTGTTAGTCACTCAATCGTGTCTAACCTTTTGTGACCCCATGGACTGTAGCCTGCCAGGTCTTTCTGTCCATGGAATTATCCAGGCAAGAATACTGGAGTGGGTTGCCAAGCCCTAGATAGTGGGCTGCTATCTCTCTAAGTAAGGTCATAAAGTTTGTCCTGTAAAGGCTTCTATGCACTTTCTGGATCCTCTAAATAGTCTCGACCCCAAATGAAACTGTTTGAATTTCTACTGAAACTGAGGCAACTGATCCTGGAAAGGTGCCCTGATTCTCAGCCTGTTCATTTGGGAGCACCAGATACAGGGGTAGAGTGAGAGAAGAGGAGGGAGTTGGAAGTTTCACACCTAAATCTGTACCCTTAGGACACAAGTCTGGCATGTCTTGCAGAGAGATAAAAAGCAACATATATGACACTTCTACCCATTTCCCTTATTTTCTACAGAGCTGATCTAGTTGTAAAACAGTATGGTATGGTAATTAAGAGACCTTTCAAATGGCCAACATTCCCCATTTTCTAAAGGATACGGTGGCCATTCAGTATCACAGAAGAAGATCAGGTATGTCTTTTTTTTTAACTCTCGGGATCAGACTTGTCCTTTTTTTTTTTTTTTT
>SJYW01052397.1:2678367-2701656 GCA_006410735.1 Raphicerus campestris
TATATATAAATATATATATATATATATATATACATATATATATATTTGGCTATGTCTCATGGAACAAGGGAGATAAAAGCAAAAATAAATAAATGGGATCTAATCTTCTGAGCTGGTCAGGGCAGAAACTGGAGGACCCCATGCTCGAGGGGTGGTGGCCAAGAGGAGCTACCCCGTGTCTGAGGTCAGGGGCAGTGACCGAGAGTTCCAGGCTATGACAGCACAGGAACAGCCAAGAAGAGCTACCGCAGGTCTGAGGTCAGGGGCAGCGGCTGAGAAGAGCAACCCCACATCAAAGGAGTGAGGGGGCACAGGAGGGCCTAAAGGAGCTACTCCACATTCAAGGTCAGGAGGGGTGGTGGTGAGGAGATACCCTTCATCCAAGATAAGGAGCAGTGGCTGCTCTTTGCTGGCTCAGCTGTGAAGAGATACCCCACGTCCAAGGTAAGAGAAACCCAAGTAAGAAGGTAGGTGTTGCAAGAGGGCATCAGAGTGCAGAAACACTGAAACCATAATCACAAAGACTAGTTAATCTAATCACACTAGGACTGCAGCCTTGTCTAACTCAATGAAACTAAGTCATGCCCTGTGGGGCCACCCAAAATGGGCGGGTCATGGTGAAGAGGTCTGACAGAATGTGGTCCACTGGAGAAGAGAATGACAAATCACTTTAGTATTCTTGCCTTGAGAACCCCATGAACAGTATGAAAAGGCAAAATAATAGGATACTGAAAGAGGAACTCCCCAGGTCAGTAGGTGCCCGATATGCTACTGGAGATCAGTGGAGAAATAACTCCAGAAAGAATGAAGGGATGGAGCTAAAGCAAAAACAATATCCAGCTGTGGATGTGACTGGTGATAGAAGCACGGTCCAGTGCTGTAAAGAGCAATATTGCATAGGAACCTGGAATGTCAGGTCCATGAATCAAGGCAAGTTGGAAGTGGTCAAAGAGGAGATAGCAAGAGTGATCGTCAACATTCTAGAAATCAGTGAACTAAAACGGCCTGGAAAGGGTGAATTTAACTCAGATGACCGTTATATCTACTACTGAGGGCAAGAATTCCTTAGAAGAAATGGAGTAGCCATCATGGTCAAAAAAAGAGGACTAAATGAAGTACTTGGATGCAATCTCAAAAATGACAGAATGATCTCTGTTCGTCTCCAAGGTAAACCATTCAATATCACTATAATCCGAGTCTAAGCCTCTATCAGTAACTCTAAAGAAGCTGAAGTTGAACAGTTCTATGAAAACCTATAAGACCTTTTAGAACTAACACCCAAAATAAGATGCTCTTTTAATTATAGGGGACTGGAATACTAAAGTAGGAAGTCAAGAAACACCTGGAGTAACAGGCAAATTTGGCCTTGGAATACTAAATGAAGAAGAGCAAAAGCTAATAGACTTCTGCCAAGAGAACACACTGATCATAGCAAACATCCTCTTCCAACAACACAAGAGAAGACTCTACACATGGACATGACAAGATGGTCAACACCAAAATTAGATTGATTACATTCTTTGCAGCCAAAGATGGAGAAGCTCTATACAGTCAACAAAAACAAGACTGGGAGATGACTGTGGCTCAGATAATGAACTCCTTATTGTCAAATTCAGACTTAAATTGAAGAAAGTAGGGAAAACCACTTGACCATTCAGGTATAACCTAAATCAAATCCCTTATGGTTATACAGTAGAAGTGAGAAATANATATATATATATTTGGCTATGTCTCATGGAACAAGGGAGATAAAAGCAAAAATAAATAAATGGGATCTAATCTTCTGAGCTGGTCAGGGCAGAAACTGGAGGACCCCATGCTCGAGGGGTGGTGGCCAAGAGGAGCTACCCCGTGTCTGAGGTCAGGGGCAGTGACCGAGAGTTCCAGGCTATGACAGCACAGGAACAGCCAAGAAGAGCTACCGCAGGTCTGAGGTCAGGGGCAGCGGCTGAGAAGAGCAACCCCACATCAAAGGAGTGAGGGGGCACAGGAGGGCCTAAAGGAGCTACTCCACATTCAAGGTCAGGAGGGGTGGTGGTGAGGAGATACCCTTCATCCAAGATAAGGAGCAGTGGCTGCTCTTTGCTGGCTCAGCTGTGAAGAGATACCCCACGTCCAAGGTAAGAGAAACCCAAGTAAGAAGGTAGGTGTTGCAAGAGGGCATCAGAGTGCAGAAACACTGAAACCATAATCACAAAGACTAGTTAATCTAATCACACTAGGACTGCAGCCTTGTCTAACTCAATGAAACTAAGTCATGCCCTGTGGGGCCACCCAAAATGGGCGGGTCATGGTGAAGAGGTCTGACAGAATGTGGTCCACTGGAGAAGAGAATGACAAATCACTTTAGTATTCTTGCCTTGAGAACCCCATGAACAGTATGAAAAGGCAAAATAATAGGATACTGAAAGAGGAACTCCCCAGGTCAGTAGGTGCCCGATATGCTACTGGAGATCAGTGGAGAAATAACTCCAGAAAGAATGAAGGGATGGAGCTAAAGCAAAAACAATATCCAGCTGTGGATGTGACTGGTGATAGAAGCACGGTCCAGTGCTGTAAAGAGCAATATTGCATAGGAACCTGGAATGTCAGGTCCATGAATCAAGGCAAGTTGGAAGTGGTCAAAGAGGAGATAGCAAGAGTGATCGTCAACATTCTAGAAATCAGTGAACTAAAACGGCCTGGAAAGGGTGAATTTAACTCAGATGACCGTTATATCTACTACTGAGGGCAAGAATTCCTTAGAAGAAATGGAGTAGCCATCATGGTCAAAAAAAGAGGACTAAATGAAGTACTTGGATGCAATCTCAAAAATGACAGAATGATCTCTGTTCGTCTCCAAGGTAAACCATTCAATATCACTATAATCCGAGTCTAAGCCTCTATCAGTAACTCTAAAGAAGCTGAAGTTGAACAGTTCTATGAAAACCTATAAGACCTTTTAGAACTAACACCCAAAATAAGATGCTCTTTTAATTATAGGGGACTGGAATACTAAAGTAGGAAGTCAAGAAACACCTGGAGTAACAGGCAAATTTGGCCTTGGAATACTAAATGAAGAAGAGCAAAAGCTAATAGACTTCTGCCAAGAGAACACACTGATCATAGCAAACATCCTCTTCCAACAACACAAGAGAAGACTCTACACATGGACATGACAAGATGGTCAACACCAAAATTAGATTGATTACATTCTTTGCAGCCAAAGATGGAGAAGCTCTATACAGTCAACAAAAACAAGACTGGGAGATGACTGTGGCTCAGATAATGAACTCCTTATTGTCAAATTCAGACTTAAATTGAAGAAAGTAGGGAAAACCACTTGACCATTCAGGTATAACCTAAATCAAATCCCTTATGGTTATACAGTAGAAGTGAGAAATATAATTAAAAGACTAGATCTGATAGATATAGTATCTGATGAACTATGGAATGAGGTTCGTGACATTGTAGAGGAAATAGGGATCAAGATCATCCCCATGAAAAAGAAATGCTAAAAAACCAAAATGGCTGTTTGGGGAGGCCTTACAAATAGCTGTGAAAAGAAGAGAAGTGAAAAGCAAAGGAGAAAAGAAAAGATATAAGCATCTGAATGCAGTGTTCCAAAGAATAGCAAGGAGAGAGAAGAAAGCCGTCCTTAGTGATCAATGCAAAGAATTAGAGGAAAAGAACAGAATGGGAAAGACTAGAGATCTCTTCAAGAAAATTAGAGATACCAAGAGAACATTTCATACAAAGATAGGCTCGATAAAGGACAGAAATGGTATGGACCTAACAGAAGCAGAAGATATTAAGATAGGTGGCAGGAATACATGGAAGAACTGTATAAAAAAGATCTTCACAACAAAGATAATCACCATGGTGTGATCACTCACTTAGAGGCAGACATCCTGGAATGTGAAGTCAAGTGGGCCTTAGAAAGCATCACTATGAACAAAGCTAGTGGAGGTGATCGAATTCCAGTTGAGCTGTTTCAAATCCTGAAAGATGATGCTGTGAAAGTGCCGCACTCACTATGTCAGCAAATTTGGAAAACTCAGCAGTGTCCACAAGACTGAAAAAGGTCAGTTTTCATTCTAATCCCAAAGAAAGGCAATGCAAAAGAATGCTCAGACTACTGCACAATTGCACTCATCTCACATGCTAGTAAAATGCTCAAAATTCTCCAAGCCAGGCTTCAGCAATACGTGAACCATGAACTTCCTGATGTTCAAGCTGGTTTTAGAAAAGGCAGAGGAACCAGAGATCAAATTGTTAACATCTGCTGGATCATCAGAAAACAAAGAGAGTTTCAGAAAAAATCATCTATTTCTGCTTTATTGACTATACCAATAAACTGTGGAGAATTCTGAAAGAGATGGGAATACCAGACCACCTGACCTGCCTCTTGAGAAACCTATATGCAAGTCAGGAAGCAACATTTAGAACTGGACATTTAACAGACTGGTTCCAAATAGGAAAATGAGTATGTCAATGTTGTATATTGGCACCCTGCTTATTTAACTTGTATGCAGAGTACATCATGAGGAATACTGGGCTGGAAGAAGCACAATCTGGAATCAAGATTGCTGGGAGAAATATCAATAACTTCAGATATGCAGATGACACCACCCTTATGGCAGAAAATGAGGAACTAAAAAGCCTCTTGATGAAAGTGAAAGAGGAGAGTGAACAATTTGGCTTAAAGCTCAACATTCAGAAAATGAAGATCATGGAATCTGGCCCCATCACTTCATGGGAAATAGATGGGGAAACAGTGGAAACAGTGTCAGACTTTATTTTGGGGGGTTCTAAAATCACTGCAGATGGTGATTGTAGCCATGCAATTAGTAGACGGTTACTCCTTGGAAGAAAAGTTTTGACCAAATTAGATAGCGTATTGAAAAGCAGAGGCATTACTTTGCCAACAAAGGTCCGTCTAGTCAAGGCTATGATTCTTCCAGTCGTCATGTATGGATATAAGAGTTGTACTGTGAAGAAAGATTATCACCAAAGAACTGATCCTTTTGAACTGAGGTGTTGGAGAAGACTCTTGAGAGTCCCTTTGACTGCAAAGAGGTCCACCACGTCCATTCTAAAGGAGATCAGCCTTGGATGTTCTTTGGAAGGAATTATGCTAAAGCTGAACTTCTAGTATTTTGGCCACCTCATGTGAAGAGTTGAGTCATTGGGAAAGACTCTGATTCTTGGAAGGATTCGGGGCAGAAGGAAAAGAGAACGACAGAGGATGAGATGGCTGGATAGCATCACTGACTCGGTGGATGTGAGTTTGAGTGAACTCCGTGAGTTGGTGATGAACTAGGGGGCCTGGCGTTCTGAGATTCATGGGGTCGCAAAGAGTCAGAAATGACTGAGTAAATGAACTGAACTGAATCAAAGTAAAAAGTTTCTTTGAAGTTGATTATCAAATTTAAGCATATCTATCATCCCTTATTAACACTTTATTTGATAACCTCTTCTTTCTAATGGTGTTTGATCCATATTCTTCCATCTGGGTTGTGTCAAAAGCTACCTAGGGGATCACACTGGCCACAAATTCTCATTCTGTAATCTGCTTCCATCTGGCTCTGGAGTTACATTTATCAAATGCATAGTTAAATATACTCTTTGCTTACATAAAGTCTCAAATGACTCTCAGGTTTGAATATAGCCCTAATTTTTTAGCTTGGGTGAGGTGAGGTGAGGTGAAGTCGCTCAGTTGTGTCCGACTCTTTGTGACCCCGTGGACTGTAACCTACTAGGCTTCTCTGTCCATGAGATTCTCCAGGCAAGAATACTGGAGTGGATTGCCATTTCCTTCTCCAAGGGATCTTCCCAACCCAGGAATCGAACCCAGGTCTCCTGTGTTGGAGGCAGACGCTTTAACCTCTGAGCCACCAGCGTAGCTTGAGTGACCAGTTGTCAATTACCTGATGTCTACCTAGTGTTTAAACCTGATTTTTAAGCATGTGTTTTCTTAATTGCTTATTTTTATTTTGGCATTCCAAGTATAGCAAAGTATATGCAGTTTCCAATGTGGCTTTCTCTTACCTGTCCAGTGTTTAATCTTAATGTTGCAGTATTCTGGTTGCAATTCTTAGTATTCTGATTGCAATGCTCTCTTGTCCTGACAAACTCCAACTTGTCCTGTACACTAGACTAAAGCAGTATTCTAGTGTGTTGAATTGTGGCCTCCTGAAAGAATATCTAAGTCTTAAAACCCGGTACCTATAAATGGGACTTTATTTGGAAAAAAAGGGACTTTGCAGAAGACCTCACAATGAGAGCTTCTTGAATTAGGTCCTAAATCCAATGACTGATGTCCTTGTGAGAAAGAGAAGTGGAGACACAGAAAAATCCAGGAGGAGCCACGTGGAGAAAGAATCAGAGATTAGGACTGTGTTTCTATAAGCCAAGGAACATCTGGAGTCACTGAAAGTTAGTGAGGGAAGGAAGGACTATACCTTTGAGTTTCCAGAGGGAGCACCATCCTGCTGACACAGACTGTGAAGCTGAGGGCTGCAGAACTGTGAAAAAACAAATTCTGTTATTTCAATTCATCCAGTTTTTATTACAACAGCCCTATGAAACAAATGCAGGCAGTGCCTTAGGAAATCTGTGTTTGGGAAGCAGTATCTAATTACAGCTATACATGTGGACTTTGGTCTTGGGCAGACCTTTGCTGGAAGCTCATCTTTGTAAGAATAACTGTGATTTGGGGCTAAAAAACTAACCCCTCTGAGCTCACGTTTTTAAAATCAACTATAAATTGGGGTAATGATGCTTACCTTATAGGATCGTAGTTAGGAATTAAATGAGACAGTCATGGGAAATTCTTGCAAGATGTAGTAGCTCAATAAATGTAAACTGTGACGTTATTCTTTTAAAACTGTGATCCTTAAGAGGGACCAGTTTCATAGAAGACAATTTTTCCATTGACTGGAGGAGGGGATGTTTTCCAGAGATTGAAGCATATTATATTTATTATGAATATTATTTCTATTATTATTACATCAGGTCTACCTCATATCATCAGACATTAGATCCCAGAGATTGGGGATCTCTGTTCTAAAACTCCTTTGTTGCTGGTCAGCCACTAAGTCATGTCTGACTCTTTGTAATCCCATGGACTGCAGCATAGACAGACTCCTCTGTCATCCACTATCTCCCAGGGATGCTCAATTTCACATTCATTGACTCAGTGATGCTATCTAATCATCTCACCCCCTGCCATCCCCTTCTCCTTTTGCCTTCAGTCTTTCTCAGCATCAGGGGCTTTCCAGAGAGTCATCTCTGCTTCAAGTGACCAAACTACTGGAGCATCAGTCCAATGAATATTAAGGCTTAATTTCCCTTGAGTTGTACTGTTTTGATCTCCTTGCATCCCAAGGGACTCTCAAGAATCTTCTCTAGCACCACAGTTCAAAAGCATCAATTCTTTGCCACTCAACTTTCTTTAGGGTCCAACTCTCTTACCCATTACATGACTACTGGAAACATCATAGCTTTGACTATACAGAAACTTTGTTGGCAAAATGATGTCTTTGCTTTTAATATGCTTCTAGGTTATTGATTGCTTTCCTTCCAAGAAGCAAGCATCTTTTAATTTTTTGGCTCCACTTCAGTCACAGTCACCAGTGATTTTGGAGTGCAAGAAAATGAAATCTGTCACTGTTTCCACTTTTCCCCCTTCCATTTGCCATGAAGTGATGATATCATATCTTAGTATTTTAAATATTCAGTTTCAAGCAAGCTTTTTCACTCTCCTCTTTTACCCTTATCAAGAGTCTCTTTATTTCCTCTTCACTTTCTGACATTAGAGTGGTATCTTCTGCACACCTGAGGTTGTTATTTCTCCCTGAAATCTTAACTCTAACTTGTGATTCATCCAGTACCACATTTCACATCACGCACTCTGCAGAGAAGTTAAATAATCAGGATGAGACAATACAGTCTTGTGGTACTCCTTTCTAAAATTTGAAGCAGTTCAATCTTCCATATCTAGTTCAGTTTCTTCTTGACCCATACAGGTTTCTCAGGAGACAGGTAAGGTGGTCTGGTATTCCTATCTCTTTAAGAATTTTCCTCATTTTGTTGTGATCCACATAGTCAAAGGCTTTAGCATAGTCAATGGAGTAGAAGTAGATGTTTTTCTGGAACTNTTGTAGCCATGCAATTAGTAGACGGTTACTCCTTGGAAGAAAAGTTTTGACCAAATTAGATAGCGTATTGAAAAGCAGAGGCATTACTTTGCCAACAAAGGTCCGTCTAGTCAAGGCTATGATTCTTCCAGTCGTCATGTATGGATATAAGAGTTGTACTGTGAAGAAAGATTATCACCAAAGAACTGATCCTTTTGAACTGAGGTGTTGGAGAAGACTCTTGAGAGTCCCTTTGACTGCAAAGAGGTCCACCACGTCCATTCTAAAGGAGATCAGCCTTGGATGTTCTTTGGAAGGAATTATGCTAAAGCTGAACTTCTAGTATTTTGGCCACCTCATGTGAAGAGTTGAGTCATTGGGAAAGACTCTGATTCTTGGAAGGATTCGGGGCAGAAGGAAAAGAGAACGACAGAGGATGAGATGGCTGGATAGCATCACTGACTCGGTGGATGTGAGTTTGAGTGAACTCCGTGAGTTGGTGATGAACTAGGGGGCCTGGCGTTCTGAGATTCATGGGGTCGCAAAGAGTCAGAAATGACTGAGTAAATGAACTGAACTGAATCAAAGTAAAAAGTTTCTTTGAAGTTGATTATCAAATTTAAGCATATCTATCATCCCTTATTAACACTTTATTTGATAACCTCTTCTTTCTAATGGTGTTTGATCCATATTCTTCCATCTGGGTTGTGTCAAAAGCTACCTAGGGGATCACACTGGCCACAAATTCTCATTCTGTAATCTGCTTCCATCTGGCTCTGGAGTTACATTTATCAAATGCATAGTTAAATATACTCTTTGCTTACATAAAGTCTCAAATGACTCTCAGGTTTGAATATAGCCCTAATTTTTTAGCTTGGGTGAGGTGAGGTGAGGTGAAGTCGCTCAGTTGTGTCCGACTCTTTGTGACCCCGTGGACTGTAACCTACTAGGCTTCTCTGTCCATGAGATTCTCCAGGCAAGAATACTGGAGTGGATTGCCATTTCCTTCTCCAAGGGATCTTCCCAACCCAGGAATCGAACCCAGGTCTCCCGTGTTGGAGGCAGACGCTTTAACCTCTGAGCCACCAGCGTAGCTTGAGTGACCAGTTGTCAATTACCTGATGTCTACCTAGTGTTTAAACCTGATTTTTAAGCATGTGTTTTCTTAATTGCTTATTTTTATTTTGGCATTCCAAGTATAGCAAAGTATATGCAGTTTCCAATGTGGCTTTCTCTTACCTGTCCAGTGTTTAATCTTAATGTTGCAGTATTCTGGTTGCAATTCTTAGTATTCTGATTGCAATGCTCTCTTGTCCTGACAAACTCCAACTTGTCCTGTACACTAGACTAAAGCAGTATTCTAGTGTGTTGAATTGTGGCCTCCTGAAAGAATATCTAAGTCTTAAAACCCGGTACCTATAAATGGGACTTTATTTGGAAAAAAAGGGACTTTGCAGAAGACCTCACAATGAGAGCTTCTTGAATTAGGTCCTAAATCCAATGACTGATGTCCTTGTGAGAAAGAGAAGTGGAGACACAGAAAAATCCAGGAGGAGCCACGTGGAGAAAGAATCAGAGATTAGGACTGTGTTTCTATAAACCAAGGAACATCTGGAGTCACTGAAAGTTAGTGAGGGAAGGAAGGACTATACCTTTGAGTTTCCAGAGGGAGCACCATCCTGCTGACACAGACTGTGAAGCTGAGGGCTGCAGAACTGTGAAAAAACAAATTCTGTTATTTCAATTCATCCAGTTTTTATTACAACAGCCCTATGAAACAAATGCAGGCAGTGCCTTAGGAAATCTGTGTTTGGGAAGCAGTATCTAATTACAGCTATACATGTGGACTTTGGTCTTGGGCAGACCTTTGCTGGAAGCTCATCTTTGTAAGAATAACTGTGATTTGGGGCTAAAAAACTAACCCCTCTGAGCTCACGTTTTTAAAATCAACTATAAATTGGGGTAATGATGCTTACCTTATAGGATCGTAGTTAGGAATTAAATGAGACAGTCATGGGAAATTCTTGCAAGATGTAGTAGCTCAATAAATGTAAACTGTGACGTTATTCTTTTAAAACTGTGATCCTTAAGAGGGACCAGTTTCATAGAAGACAATTTTTCCATTGACTGGAGGAGGGGATGTTTTCCAGAGATTGAAGCATATTATATTTATTATGAATATTATTTCTATTATTATTACATCAGGTCTACCTCATATCATCAGACATTAGATCCCAGAGATTGGGGATCTCTGTTCTAAAACTCCTTTGTTGCTGGTCAGCCACTAAGTCATGTCTGACTCTTTGTAATCCCATGGACTGCAGCATAGACAGACTCCTCTGTCATCCACTATCTCCCAGGGATGCTCAATTTCACATTCATTGACTCAGTGATGCTATCTAATCATCTCACCCCCTGCCATCCCCTTCTCCTTTTGCCTTCAGTCTTTCTCAGCATCAGGGGCTTTCCAGAGAGTCATCTCTGCTTCAAGTGACCAAACTACTGGAGCATCAGTCCAATGAATATTAAGGCTTAATTTCCCTTGAGTTGTACTGTTTTGATCTCCTTGCATCCCAAGGGACTCTCAAGAATCTTCTCTAGCACCACAGTTCAAAAGCATCAATTCTTTGCCACTCAACTTTCTTTAGGGTCCAACTCTCTTACCCATTACATGACTACTGGAAACATCATAGCTTTGACTATACAGAAACTTTGTTGGCAAAATGATGTCTTTGCTTTTAATATGCTTCTAGGTTATTGATTGCTTTCCTTCCAAGAAGCAAGCATCTTTTAATTTTTTGGCTCCACTTCAGTCACAGTCACCAGTGATTTTGGAGTGCAAGAAAATGAAATCTGTCACTGTTTCCACTTTTCCCCCTTCCATTTGCCATGAAGTGATGATATCATATCTTAGTATTTTAAATATTCAGTTTCAAGCAAGCTTTTTCACTCTCCTCTTTTACCCTTATCAAGAGTCTCTTTATTTCCTCTTCACTTTCTGACATTAGAGTGGTATCTTCTGCACACCTGAGGTTGTTATTTCTCCCTGAAATCTTAACTCTAACTTGTGATTCATCCAGTACCACATTTCACATCACGCACTCTGCAGATAAGTTAAATAATCAGGATGAGACAATACAGTCTTGTGGTACTCCTTTCTAAAATTTGAAGCAGTTCAATCTTCCATATCTAGTTCAGTTTCTTCTTGACCCATACAGGTTTCTCAGGAGACAGGTAAGGTGGTCTGGTATTCCTATCTCTTTAAGAATTTTCCTCATTTTGTTGTGATCCACATAGTCAAAGGCTTTAGCATAGTCAATGGAGTAGAAGTAGATGTTTTTCTGGAACTCCTTTGCTTTCTCCATGATCTAACAAAGTTTGGCATGTTTTTAAAATTTTTTAACCATTTATAATTTGTTTATTAATTATTATTTTACTTTACAATATTGTATTGTTTTTGCCATACATCAACATAAATCCACCACAGGTGTACATGTGTTCCCCATCCTCAACCCCCTCCCACCTCTCTCCCCGTACCATCCCTTTGGGTCATCCCAATGCACCAGCCCCAAGCATCCTGTATCCTGCATAGAATCTGGACTGGTGATTTGTTGCTTATATGATACTATACATATTTCAATTCCATTGTCCCAAATCATTCCACCCTTTCCCTCTCCCACAGAGTCCAAAAGACTGTTCTATACATCTGTGTCTCTTTTGCTCTCTAGCATACAAGGTTATCGTTACCATCTTTCTAAATTACATATATATGTGTTAGTATACTGTATTGGTGTTTTTCTTTTTGGCTTACTTCACTCTGTGTAATAGGCTCCAGTTTCATCCACCTCATTAGAACTGATTCAAATGTATTCCTTTTAATGGCTGAGTAATACTCCATTGTCTATATGTACTACAGCTTTCTTAGCCATTCATCTGCTGATGGACATCTAAGTTGTTTCCATGTCCTGGCTATTATAAACAGAGCTGTGATGAACATTGAGATGCACGTGTCTCTTTCAGTTCTGGTTTCCTCAATGTGTAGGTCAAGCAGTGGGATTGCTGGGTCATAAGGCACTTTTATTTCCAATTTTTTTTTTTTTTTTAAGAAATCTCCACACTGTTCTCCATAGTGGCTGTACTAGTTTGCTTTCCCACCAACAATGTAAGAGGGTTCCCTTTTCTCCACACCCTCTCCAGCATGTATTGCTGGTAGACTTTTGGATTGCAGCCATTCTGACTGCCGTGAAATGGTACCTCATCGTAGTTTTGATTTGCATTTCTCTGATAATGAGTGATGTTGAGCATCTTTACATGTGTTTGTTAGCCATCTGTAAGTCTTCTTTGGAGAAATGTCTATTTAGTTCTTTGGCCCATTTTTTTATTGGGTTGTTTATTTTTCTGTAATTGAGCTTCAGGAGTTGCTTGCATATTTTTTATATTTGTTGTTTGCTGGTTGCTTAATTTGCTATTATTTTCTCCCATTCTGAAGGCTGTCTTTTCACCTTGCTTATACTTTCCTTTGTTGGGCAGAAACTTTTAAGATTAATTAGGTCCCATTTGTTTATTTTTTGCTTTTATTTCCAGTATTTTGGGAGGTGGGTCATAGAGGATCCTACTGTGATTTATGTTGGAGAGTGTTTTGCCTATGTTTTTCTCTAGGAGTTTTATAGTTTCTGGTCTTACTTTTAGATCTTTTATCCATATTGAGTTTATTTTTGTGTATGGTGTTAGACAGTGTTCTAGTTTCATTCTTTTACAAGTGGCTGACCAGTTTTACCAGCAACACTCGTTAAAGAGATTGTCTTTTCTCCCTTGTATATTCTTGCCTCCTTTGTCAAATATAAGATGCCCATAGGGGCATGGATTTATCTCTGGGTTTTCTATTTTGTTCCACTGATCTATATTTCTGTCTTTGTGCCAGCACCATACTGTCTTGATGACTGTGGTTTGTATTACAGTCTGAAGTCAGGGAGGTTGATTCCTCCAGTCCCATTCTTCTTTCTCAACATTGCTTTGGCTATTCAAGGTTTTTTGTATTTCTATACAAATTGTGAAATTATTTGTTCTAGCTCTGTGAAAAATGCCATTGGTACCTTAATAAGGATTTCATTGAATCTATAGATTGTTTTGGGTAGTTTAACTCATTTTCACTATATTAATTCTTCCGATCCATGAACATGGTATATTTCTCCATCTATTCAGTTCAGTTCAGTTCAGTTCAGTCCAGTCGCTTAGTCATGTACGACTCTTTGCGACCCCATGAATCACAGCATGTCAGTCCTCCCTGTCCATCACCAACTCCTGGAGTTAACTCAGAGATTCATGTCCATCGAATCAGTGATGCCATCAAACCCTCTCATACTCTGTCATCCCCTTCTCCTCCTGGCCCATTCCCTCTGAGCATCAAAGTCTTTTCCAAAGAGTCAGCTCTTCTCATGAGGTGGACAAAGTACTGGAGTTTCAGCTTTAGCATCATTCCTTCCAAAGAATACCCAGAGCTGATCTCCTTCAGAATGGACTGGTTGGATCTCCTTGCAGTCCAAGGGGACCCTCAAGAGTCTTCTCCACCACCACAGTTCAAAAGCATCAATTTTCGGTGCTCAGCCTTCTTCACAGTCCAACTCTCACATCCATACATGACCACAGGAAAAACCATAGCCTTGGCTGGATGGACCTTAGTTGGCAAAGTAATGTCTCTGCTTTTGAATATGCTATCTAGGTTGGTCATAACTTTTCTTCCAAGGAGTAACCATCTTTTAATTTCATGGCTATAGTCACCATCTGCAGTGATTCACTCTAATCTTTCACTTTCATCAAGAGAGTTTTTAGTTCCTCTTCACTTTCAGCCATAAGAGTGGTGTCATCTGCATATCCAAGGTTATTGATATTTCTCCCGGCAATCTTGATTCCAGCTTATGTTTCTTCCAGGCCAGCATTTCTCATGATGTACTCTGCATATAAGTTAAATAAGCAGGGTGACAATATACAGCCTTGATGTACTCCTTTTCCTATTTGGAACCAGTCTGTTGTTCCATGTCCAGTTCTAACTATTGCTTCTTTGATTTCTTTCACCAGTGCTTTATAATTTTCTATATGTAGGTCTTTAGTTTCTTTAGGTAGATATATTCATAAGTATTTTATTATTTTTATTGTAATGGTGGATGGAATTTTTTCCTTAATTTCTCTTTCTATTTTCTCATTATTAGTGTATAGGAGTGCAAGGGATTTTTGTGTGTTGATTTTGTATTCTGCAACTTTACTATATTCATTGATTAGCTCTAGTAGTTTTCTGGTGGAGTCTTTAGGATTTTCTATGTAGAGGATCATGTCATCTGCAAACAGTGAGAGTTTTACTTCTTTTGCAATTTGGATTTCTTTTGTTTCTTTTTCTGCTCTGATTGCTGTGGCCAAAACTTCCAGAACTATGTTGAATAGTAGTGGTGAAAGTGGGCACCCTTGTCTTGTTCCTGACTTTAGGGGATAGGCCTTCAATTTTTCACCTTTGAGGATAATGTTTGCTGTGTGTTTGTCATATATAGCTTTTATTATGTTGATGTATGTTCCTTCTATTCTTGCTTTCTGGAGAGTTTTAATCATAAATGGTTGTTGAATTTTGTCAAAGGCTTTCTCTGCATCTCTTGAGATAATCATATGGCTTTTATTTTTCAGTTTGTTAATGTGGTGTACTACATTGATTGACTTGTGGATATTGAAGAATCCTTGCATCCCTGGGATGAAGCCCACTTGGTCATGGTGTATGATCTTTTTAATGTGTTGTTGGATTCTGATTGCTAGAATTTTGTTGAGGATTTTTGCATCTATGTTCATCAGTGATATTGGCCTATAGTTTTCTTTTTTCGTGGCATCTTTGTCAGGTTTTGGAATTAGGGTGATGATGACCTCATAGAATGAATTTGGAAGTTTACCTTCCTCTGCAATTTTCTGGAAGAGTTTGAGTAAAATAGGTGTTTAGCTCTTCTCTAAAAGTTTGGTAGCATTCAACTGTGAAGCCATCTGGACCTGGGCTTTTGTTTGCTGGAAGATTTCTGATTACAGTTTCAATTTCCATGCTGGTGATGGATCTGTAAAGATTTTCTATTTCTTCCTGGTTCAGCTTTGGAAAGTTGTACTTTTCTAAGAATTTGTCCATTTCTTCCACGTTGTTCATTTCATTGGCATATAATTGCTGATAGTAGTCTTTTATGATCCTTTGTATTTCTGTGTTGTCTGTTGTGATCTTTCCATTTTCATTTCTAGTTTTATTGATTCGATTTTCCTCCTTTTGTTTCTTGATGAGTCTGGCTCATAGTTTGTCAATTTTATTTATCCTTTCAAAGAACCAGCTTTTGGCTTTGTTGACTTTTGCTATGGCCTCTTTTGTTTCTTTTGCATTTATTTCTGCCCTAATTTTTATTATTTCTTTCCTTCTACTAACCCTGGGGTTCTTCATTTCTTACTTTCTAGTTGTGTTAGGTGTAGAGTTAGGTTATTTATTTGACTTTTTCTTGTTTTTTGAGGTATGCCTGTATTGCTATGAACTTTCCCCCTTAGCACTGATTTTACAGTGTCCCACAGGTTTGGGGTTGGGTTGTTGTGTTTTCCTTTTCATTCATTTCTATGCATATTTTGATTTCTTTTTTTTTTAATTTCTTCTGTGATTTGTTGGTTGTTCAGCAGCGTGTTGTTCAGCCTCCATATGTTGGAATTTTAAATAGTTTTTCTCCTGTAATTGAGATCTAATCTTACTGCATTGTGGTCAGAAAAGATGCTCGGAATGATTTCAATTTTTTTTTTTTTTTAAATTTACCAAGGCTTGATTTATGGCCCAGGATGTGATTTATCCTGGAAAAGGTTCTGTGTGTACTTGAGAGAAAAGTGAAATTCATTTTTCTGGGGTGAAATGACCTATAGATATCAATTACGTCTAACTGGTCTATTGTATCATTTAAAGTTTGTGTTTCCTTGTTAATTTTCTGTTTAGTTGATCTTTCCATAGGTGTGAGTGTGTATTAAAGTCTCCCACTATTATTGTGTTATTGTTAAATTCTTCTTTCATACTTGTTAGCATTTGTCTTACATATTGCAGTGCTCTTATGTTGGGTGCATATATATTTATAATTGTTATACCTTCTCCTTGGATTGATCCTTTAATCATTAGGTAGTGGCCTTCTTTGTCTCTTTTCACAGCCTTTTTTTTTTTTTTTTAAGTCTATTTTTTTCTGATATGAGTATTGGTACTCCTGCTTTCTTTTGCTCTCTGTTTACATGGAATATCTTTTTCAGCCCTTCACTTTCAGTCTGTATGTGTCCCCTGTTTTAAGGTGGGTCTCTTGTAGACAACATATATAAGGGTCTTGTTTTTGTATCCTTTCAGCCAGTCTTTGTCTTTTGGTTGGGACATTCAACACATTTACATTTAAGGTAACTATTGATAAGTATTATCTCATTGCCATTTACTTTATTGTTTTGGGTTCTGGTTTATACACCCTGTTTGTGTTTCCTGTCTAGAGAATATCCTTTAGTATTTGTTGGAGAGCTGGTTTGGTGGTGCTGAATTATCCCAGCTTTTGCTTGTCTGTAAAGCTTTTGATTTCTCCTTTATATTTGAATGAGATCCTTGCTGGGTACAGTAATCTGGGCTGTAGGTTATTTTCTTTCATCACTTATAGTATATCTTGCCATTCCCTCCTGGCCTGAAGAGTTTGTATTGAAAGATCAGCTTTTATCCTTATGGGAATTCCTTTGTGTGTTATCTGTGGTTTTTCCCTTACTGCTTTTAATATTTGTTCTTTGTGTTTGATATTTGTTAATTTGATTAATATGTGTCTTGGGGTGTTTCACCTTGGGTTTATCCTGTTTGGAACTCTGTGGGTTTCTTGGACTTGGGTGATTGTTTCCTTCCCCATTTTAGGAAAGTTTCTAACTATTATCTCCTCAAGTATTTTCTCATGGTCCTTCTTTTTGTGTTCTTCTTCTGGGACTCCTGTGATTCAAATGTTGGGACAATTAATATTGTCCTGGAGGTCTCTGAGATTTTCCTAATTTCTTTTAATTTGTTTTTCTTTTTTCTTCTCTGATTCATTTATTTATACCATCCTATCTTCTAGTTCACTAATCCTATCTTCTGCCTCCATTATTCTACTATTTGTTGCCTCCAGAGTGTTTTTGATCTCATTTATTCCATTATTCATTATATACTGACTCTTTTTTATTTCTTCTAGGTCCTTGTTAAACCTTTCTTGCATCTTCTCAGTCCTTGTCTCCAGGTTATTTATCTGTGATTCCATTTTGATTTCAGGATTTTGGATCATTTTCACTATCATTATTTGGAATTCTTTATTGGGTAGATTCCCTATATCTTCCTCTTTGCTTTGGTTTGGTGGGCATTTATCCTGTTCCTTTATCTGCTGGGTATTCCTCTGTCTCTTCTTTTTGTTTATATTGCTCATTTGGGGGTGGCCTTTCTGTATTCTGGCAGTTTGTGGAGTTCTCTTTATTGTGGAGTTTTCTCACTGTGGGTGGAGTTGTACGGGTGGCTTGTCAAGGTTTCTTGGATAGGGAAGCTTGTGTCGGTGTTCTTGTGGGTGGAGCTGGATTTCTTCTCTCTGGAGTGCAATGGAGTGTCCAGTAATGAGTTATGAGATGTTAATGAGTTTGGAGTAACTTTGGACAGCCTGTATATTGAAGCTAAGGGCTGTGTTCCTGTGTTGCTGGAGAATTTGTGTGGTGTGCCTTGCTTTGGAACTTATTGGCCCATGTGTGGTGCTTGGTTTCAGTGTAGGTACGGAGGAATTTGGTGAGTTCCTGTCGATTAATGCTACCTGGTGTCAGGAGTTCTCTGATGTTCTCAGGATTTGGACTTAAGCCTCCTGCTTCTGCTTTTCAGTCTTATTTTTAGTAGTCTCAAGGCTTATCCTTCTATACAGCACCTTTGATAAAACATCTAGGTTAAAGATGAAAAGTTTCTCCACAGTGAGGGACATCCAGAGGGAGGAGGGAGTTATAGGTGACCCGAATGAGATGAGGTGGAATCAAAAGAGGAGAGAGCAAGCTAGCCAGTAATCACTTCCTTATGTGTGCTCCACAGTCTGGACCCCTCAGAGATGTTCATGGAGTTATACAGAGAAGAGAAGAGGGAGGAAGGAGACAGAGGTGCCAGGAGGATAAAAGGGGAGAATGAAAAGGAGAGAGACAGATCCAGCAAGTAATCAGTTCTCCATGTGTTCTCCACCATCTGGAACACACAGAGATTCACAGAATTGGCTAGAGAAGAGAAGGGAGAGGGAGGAGACAGAGGTGACCTGGTTGAGAAAAAGGAGAGTCCAAAGTGGGAGAGAGCAGTCAAGCCAGTAATCTCGCTCCCAAGTAAAAATGGATACTGAAGATTGGGTTCTTAAAAGTATAAAATTGATAACAAATACCAAAAAGCAAAGATTAAAAATCTTGAGTAGAAGTTGGATTTTCAAAAATACAATATTAAAGAAAAGACAAAAAAAAAGTCACAAAAATTATATAAAATTATATATATGTGAAGTTTGCTTTAAAAAAATAAGTTCTTTTTTTTTTGCAAAGTGATAGTAGGTTATGACAATGAAAATTAAAGGAGTAATAGACGACTTGAAATTTAAAAAAAGAAATAGAAAGAAAGAAAGAATAATTGTACAAATAGTAAAACTATGTCTAGGACTTTCTCTGGTGGTGTGGGCAGTGTGGGGTAGGTTCATTTTTGGATAGTTCCTTGGTCCGGCTTATATTTCTCAAGATCTATAGGCCCCTTCCTATGTAGTCAGTACTAACGACAGGGTTTTAATCTATTGCACCTGTCACTTCCAAGGCGGTTCCCTCTGTTTTAGCTTTTTCTGTTCGCTGGTCTCTTCAGTGTCTGATTTCCACCCTGACACAAGGGGGCGGTGGTGGACACGTTTTTAGGCTCACTTGTTCAGTCGCGCTGTGGGGAGGGAGGGACGCTGCAAACAAATAACACTGGCGTGTGCTCACAATGTCTCAGCCACAATGGGCCTTCCCGTGCTCATGGTGTATGTGCCCTCCCTGCCAACACTGCTCAGGCTCTAGGTTGCTCTGCCAGGAACTGTCCAAGGCTGGCCCGGGGCTGCCTGCACCTCCCAGGTCTAAGCCACTCAGGTTCAAGCACTCGGGTAGTCCTCAGAGGTGCAGACTCTGTTGGGCCTGAGTTTTGTGCCCTTCCTAGGTCCAAGCAGCTCAGGTGATGAGGTTCTGGTAAGCACAGTTGCTGCAACTTATCACCTTCCCCATCCTTGCCACTTGGTTTTTTGGGTGTACAACCGGCTCACCTTCTTAGGTGGATGTTGACCATCCAGAGCCCCAAGAAGTCTTAGTTGGCAAATAAGCCTGATCGCAGTTTGGTAGATAATGTCTCTCCAGGGCTTCGATTGCCCCCTTCCGGCTCTGGCTGCCTGTCACCAGAGGCGGATGGTCTGCAGCTGGGTATCTCTGTTCTTTTGTTCCCAGCGGTGTCTTATGTTAGGGCTTTCGCGTGGTAACTATCCCACAGTCTGGTTTGCTAGCCCAAGTTAGTTTGCTCAGATTGCCCTTGGGGCATTCAAGCCTGGTCCTTACTCTAAGCAATGCAGCCCGAGCCGCCCTTCCCAGCCCCTGCTTGCTAGTGGCGGGCAAGATGTCTGCACTGCTTCTCCACTGGGGGAGTTACCATTGGGCTCGTAATCTGTGGATTTTAATTATTTATTTATTTATTTTCTTCCCTGTTATGTTTCCCTCTGTGGTTCTAAGACTCGCCACAGACTCAGCAGTGAGAGTGTTTCCTGGTGTTTGGAAACTTCTCTCTTTTTAAGACTTCCTTCCTGGGACAGATCTCCATCCCTACCTCTTTTGTCTGTTTTTTTGTCTTTTATATTTTTTCCTACTTCCTTTTGAAGAAAACGGCTGCTTTTCTGGGTGCCAGATACCTTCTGCCAGCATTCAGAAATTATTTTGTGAAATTTACTCAGAATTTAAATTTTCTTTTGATGAATTTGTGGGAGAGAAAGTGATCTCCCTGTCTTATTTCTCTATCATCTTAGGACTGCCTCCAAGGTTGGCAATTTTATCTCTGGTTCGTTCACCTCTTCAAATCCAAATTGTACATCTGGATGTTCTTGATTCATGCACTGTTGAAGCTTAACTTGAAGGAATTTGAGCATAACCTTATTAGCATGTTAAAAAAGCACAATTTTGTACAGTAGCTTGAATTTCCTTTGGCACTGCCCTTCTTTGGGATTTGAATGAAAACTGACATTTTCCAGTCTGGTGGTCAGTACTGAGTTTTCCAAACTTTCTGGAATAATGTTAGGACTTTAAATAGCTCAACTGGATTTCCATCACCTCCACTAGCTTTGTTCATAATAATGCTTCATAAAGCCCACATTACTTCACAGTCCAGGATGTCCAGCTCTAGGTGAGTAACCAAATCATTGTGGTATTCCAGATCATTAAGACCTTTCTTGTGTAGTTCTTCTGTGTAGCCTCACCTTTTAAAATCCCTACCCTTGGTGAATATTAATTTATCCCTTTTTCCTCTGTTCCCACATCACCTTTTACTAACCCCTATTATGAGATTCTATAATCTCTTTTCTTTTATCTAAGATATGTTTGCAAATCTTCCCCTTAGCTATCTATCAAACTCATTAAAAGCAGAACTATGTCTTATTCGTTCTTATATTCTCAGAGTGTACAAAGCCAAGTAGCTGGTAGGTAGGCAGCTTGACAGAATTGAGGGACTATGGCACCATGATAGGAGTAGGAAATGCCAACCCGATTCAGTATTCCTTCTTGGAAAATTCCACAGACAGAGGAGCCTACAATCAGAGAGCTCGCTACAGTTAATTGAGGTTGCAAAAAGTTGAACAAGGGCCTGGAACAACTATTAAAAGGTGAGATGATGCTGCAGGACTTACGAAAAAGCTCTTGTAATTTACACAAAGTCAGGAATTAACCCACATAACTCCATCTATTATTGTTATTTCATATTGTAGTATAGCTGATTTACAATGTTGTGTTATTTCCAGGTTTAAAGAAAAGTGATTCAGTCATATATATATATATATATACACAAAATTTCCCAATTATTTTCCATTATAGGTTATTACACAGTATCGAATATAGTTGCCTGTTCTGTACAATAGGTCCTTGTACATTGTATATCCATGTCACACATATAGTAGTGTGTATATGTTAATTTCAAACTCCTTATTTGCCCCACCCTCTTCCACTTCTCCCTTTTGTATCCATAAGTTTGCTTTCTATGTCTGTGCATGTAACTACATTTATTATTGAACTAATTTATTTTCAACTTTAAGATCACAGAATCTTAAACCAATATATGTTCATGATTTTGCTCAAGCTAACCAACAAGAACCTACTTTGTAGGAGGGAATTCTACTCAACATTCTGTGATAACCTATACAAGAAAATCATTTTAAAAAATAATGAACATGTGTATATGTATAACTGAATATTTGCTGGTATTCAGTTATACTTCTGTATTTTCAAAATCTAGTAGGTGCTTATATGCAAAATAGGCAACAATGAATGTGTTCATCTTAAATGAACAAATGAATAAAACTTCATTGTTTATAGGCAACACAATTTCCAACATCCAGATATACTGAAATGTTTATGGTACCTATTTGAAAATTTGGGGTCAGAATACAAAATTCATAGCATCAAGTTTTGTGCTTTTACATTGAAAGGCAAGTATTCTTTGGGGTAATACTCAGTAAAAGTTGTTGTTCTGGTGCTAAGTCATGTCTGACTCTTTGAGACCTCATAAGCAGCAGCACACCAGGCTTCCTGTCCTTCACTATCTTCTGGAGTTTGCTCACCTCATGCCCATTGAGTCAGTGATCCCAGCCAAACATCTCATCCTCTATAACCCTCTTCATTTGCCCTCAGTCTTTCCCAGCATCAGGGTCTTTTTCCAATGAGTCAGCTCTTCGCATCATGTGACCAAAGTATTGGAGCTTCAGTTTCAGCACCTGTCCTTCCAGTGAATATTCAGTAAATAGCCAGTATCAATTCTAATTCTCAGAGGGAGTTGTATACCCTGCAACAAAGTAATCATTCATCACTTTCTATTCATCAGCCTACTGAAACTTGGAACACAGAGTAATATTAAAGCCCAAATCTCTTGTGATGGACGAGACTGCTCTCTCCCCAAGAGGTTGCTTTTCCACTTAAATCGTAATTCATATGCTTTGCTTTTTCAGTTTAGACTTCATGGAATGTCAAATATTTTTATCATCGGTTGCATAATATAGACATATGAATGGCACTGTGCATCGTAATCTTTTCCATAAGGTTAGTCCCGCTGATGGGAGGATTCTGTCATGAAACTGTGATGAAATCTAATATTGTCCCCTCTTCCATAATCCATCTTCCATCATATCAAGAATGACTATTGGGAGATTGCCAACTGGACTGCTGTCCTCTTTCATTCAGATTCTGTCAAGAACTTTATTTACCTTGGAGATGAAAAGCATCTTTTCTCCTGCCTTAGGGCTTCTATGTATAATTTTGACAGTCTTTATCAAAGAAATTGTGTCAATTTGAAAAACTACAGCCATCCTTACTCTGGCTGAATATCAAATTTTACATAGAGAAGAATTTCTTTAATGCCAAATTGAAAAGGTTTTGAATTCAAATTAGTGAAGATTTACACTTTTGAAAGGCCATTGATGTTATAATTATCACCGTGGCATTCTTTCAGAATGAAATTTGAATCTTCATTTGACACTATTGTTTTAAGCTACTAACAGGTATGAATACATTCCTCATGTATGTAAGGTTTTATATAGATAGATAGATAGATAGATAGATAGATGTATAGTTACACACATGCACATACACACACACAATCCCAACATGCATAATGTTATGCCAGGAAGCACAGAGATGAGCATCTATGAGGGTGATATATCTCATCAAACAACAGACCCAATGTAATTAAGGATTTGATGGATCCTTTCCAAATAAAAGTACACATTCCCTTATATACCAGAGCACTCACTGTCTTTGTATTTGGCTTTCCCCCCCTGCTTTTTAGGCATTCTATGTGCAGCTAGGGTTCTATGTTCTAGTTGCAAATTAGAAATAAGTGCACATTATAAATATCTGATAGAACTTTTTTTTTTTT
>SJYW01052397.1:2704492-2720265 GCA_006410735.1 Raphicerus campestris
GTGGGCATTTATCCTGTTCCTTTATCTGCTGGGTATTCCTCTGTCTCTTCTTTTTGTTTATATTGCTCATTTGGGGGTGGCCTTTCTGTATTCTGGCAGTTTGTGGAGTTCTCTTTATTGTGGAGTTTTCTCACTGTGGGTGGAGTTGTACGGGTGGCTTGTCAAGGTTTCTTGGATAGGGAAGCTTGTGTCGGTGTTCTTGTGGGTGGAGCTGGATTTCTTCTCTCTGGAGTGCAATGGAGTGTCCAGTAATGAGTTATGAGATGTTAATGAGTTTGGAGTAACTTTGGACAGCCTGTATATTGAAGCTAAGGGCTGTGTTCCTGTGTTGCTGGAGAATTTGTGTGGTGTGCCTTGCTTTGGAACTTATTGGCCCATGTGTGGTGCTTGGTTTCAGTGTAGGTACGGAGGAATTTGGTGAGTTCCTGTCGATTAATGCTACCTGGTGTCAGGAGTTCTCTGATGTTCTCAGGATTTGGACTTAAGCCTCCTGCTTCTGCTTTTCAGTCTTATTTTTAGTAGTCTCAAGGCTTATCCTTCTATACAGCACCTTTGATAAAACATCTAGGTTAAAGATGAAAAGTTTCTCCACAGTGAGGGACATCCAGAGGGAGGAGGGAGTTATAGGTGACCCGAATGAGATGAGGTGGAATCAAAAGAGGAGAGAGCAAGCTAGCCAGTAATCACTTCCTTATGTGTGCTCCACAGTCTGGACCCCTCAGAGATGTTCATGGAGTTATACAGAGAAGAGAAGAGGGAGGAAGGAGACAGAGGTGCCAGGAGGATAAAAGGGGAGAATGAAAAGGAGAGAGACAGATCCAGCAAGTAATCAGTTCTCCATGTGTTCTCCACCATCTGGAACACACAGAGATTCACAGAATTGGCTAGAGAAGAGAAGGGAGAGGGAGGAGACAGAGGTGACCTGGTTGAGAAAAAGGAGAGTCCAAAGTGGGAGAGAGCAGTCAAGCCAGTAATCTCGCTCCCAAGTAAAAATGGATACTGAAGATTGGGTTCTTAAAAGTATAAAATTGATAACAAATACCAAAAAGCAAAGATTAAAAATCTTGAGTAGAAGTTGGATTTTCAAAAATACAATATTAAAGAAAAGACAAAAAAAAAGTCACAAAAATTATATAAAATTATATATATGTGAAGTTTGCTTTAAAAAAATAAGTTCTTTTTTTTTTGCAAAGTGATAGTAGGTTATGACAATGAAAATTAAAGGAGTAATAGACGACTTGAAATTTAAAAAAAGAAATAGAAAGAAAGAAAGAATAATTGTACAAATAGTAAAACTATGTCTAGGACTTTCTCTGGTGGTGTGGGCAGTGTGGGGTAGGTTCATTTTTGGATAGTTCCTTGGTCCGGCTTATATTTCTCAAGATCTATAGGCCCCTTCCTATGTAGTCAGTACTAACGACAGGGTTTTAATCTATTGCACCTGTCACTTCCAAGGCGGTTCCCTCTGTTTTAGCTTTTTCTGTTCGCTGGTCTCTTCAGTGTCTGATTTCCACCCTGACACAAGGGGGCGGTGGTGGACACGTTTTTAGGCTCACTTGTTCAGTCGCGCTGTGGGGAGGGAGGGACGCTGCAAACAAATAACACTGGCGTGTGCTCACAATGTCTCAGCCACAATGGGCCTTCCCGTGCTCATGGTGTATGTGCCCTCCCTGCCAACACTGCTCAGGCTCTAGGTTGCTCTGCCAGGAACTGTCCAAGGCTGGCCCGGGGCTGCCTGCACCTCCCAGGTCTAAGCCACTCAGGTTCAAGCACTCGGGTAGTCCTCAGAGGTGCAGACTCTGTTGGGCCTGAGTTTTGTGCCCTTCCTAGGTCCAAGCAGCTCAGGTGATGAGGTTCTGGTAAGCACAGTTGCTGCAACTTATCACCTTCCCCATCCTTGCCACTTGGTTTTTTGGGTGTACAACCGGCTCACCTTCTTAGGTGGATGTTGACCATCCAGAGCCCCAAGAAGTCTTAGTTGGCAAATAAGCCTGATCGCAGTTTGGTAGATAATGTCTCTCCAGGGCTTCGATTGCCCCCTTCCGGCTCTGGCTGCCTGTCACCAGAGGCGGATGGTCTGCAGCTGGGTATCTCTGTTCTTTTGTTCCCAGCGGTGTCTTATGTTAGGGCTTTCGCGTGGTAACTATCCCACAGTCTGGTTTGCTAGCCCAAGTTAGTTTGCTCAGATTGCCCTTGGGGCATTCAAGCCTGGTCCTTACTCTAAGCAATGCAGCCCGAGCCGCCCTTCCCAGCCCCTGCTTGCTAGTGGCGGGCAAGATGTCTGCACTGCTTCTCCACTGGGGGAGTTACCATTGGGCTCGTAATCTGTGGATTTTATTTATTTATTTATTTATTTTCTTCCCTGTTATGTTTCCCTCTGTGGTTCTAAGACTCGCCACAGACTCAGCAGTGAGAGTGTTTCCTGGTGTTTGGAAACTTCTCTCTTTTTAAGACTTCCTTCCTGGGACAGATCTCCATCCCTACCTCTTTTGTCTGTTTTTTTGTCTTTTATATTTTTTCCTACTTCCTTTTGAAGAAAACGGCTGCTTTTCTGGGTGCCAGATACCTTCTGCCAGCATTCAGAAATTATTTTGTGAAATTTACTCAGAATTTAAATTTTCTTTTGATGAATTTGTGGGAGAGAAAGTGATCTCCCTGTCTTATTTCTCTATCATCTTAGGACTGCCTCCAAGGTTGGCAATTTTATCTCTGGTTCGTTCACCTCTTCAAATCCAAATTGTACATCTGGATGTTCTTGATTCATGCACTGTTGAAGCTTAACTTGAAGGAATTTGAGCATAACCTTATTAGCATGTTAAAAAAGCACAATTTTGTACAGTAGCTTGAATTTCCTTTGGCACTGCCCTTCTTTGGGATTTGAATGAAAACTGACATTTTCCAGTCTGGTGGTCAGTACTGAGTTTTCCAAACTTTCTGGAATAATGTTAGGACTTTAAATAGCTCAACTGGATTTCCATCACCTCCACTAGCTTTGTTCATAATAATGCTTCATAAAGCCCACATTACTTCACAGTCCAGGATGTCCAGCTCTAGGTGAGTAACCAAATCATTGTGGTATTCCAGATCATTAAGACCTTTCTTGTGTAGTTCTTCTGTGTAGCCTCACCTTTTAAAATCCCTACCCTTGGTGAATATTAATTTATCCCTTTTTCCTCTGTTCCCACATCACCTTTTACTAACCCCTATTATGAGATTCTATAATCTCTTTTCTTTTATCTAAGATATGTTTGCAAATCTTCCCCTTAGCTATCTATCAAACTCATTAAAAGCAGAACTATGTCTTATTCGTTCTTATATTCTCAGAGTGTACAAAGCCAAGTAGCTGGTAGGTAGGCAGCTTGACAGAATTGAGGGACTATGGCACCATGATAGGAGTAGGAAATGCCAACCCGATTCAGTATTCCTTCTTGGAAAATTCCACAGACAGAGGAGCCTACAATCAGAGAGCTCGCTACAGTTAATTGAGGTTGCAAAAAGTTGAACAAGGGCCTGGAACAACTATTAAAAGGTGAGATGATGCTGCAGGACTTACGAAAAAGCTCTTGTAATTTACACAAAGTCAGGAATTAACCCACATAACTCCATCTATTATTGTTATTTCATATTGTAGTATAGCTGATTTACAATGTTGTGTTATTTCCAGGTTTAAAGAAAAGTGATTCAGTCATATATATATATATATATACACAAAATTTCCCAATTATTTTCCATTATAGGTTATTACACAGTATCGAATATAGTTGCCTGTTCTGTACAATAGGTCCTTGTACATTGTATATCCATGTCACACATATAGTAGTGTGTATATGTTAATTTCAAACTCCTTATTTGCCCCACCCTCTTCCACTTCTCCCTTTTGTATCCATAAGTTTGCTTTCTATGTCTGTGCATGTAACTACATTTATTATTGAACTAATTTATTTTCAACTTTAAGATCACAGAATCTTAAACCAATATATGTTCATGATTTTGCTCAAGCTAACCAACAAGAACCTACTTTGTAGGAGGGAATTCTGCTCAACATTCTGTGATAACCTATACAAGAAAATCATTTTAAAAAATAATGAACATGTGTATATGTATAACTGAATATTTGCTGGTATTCAGTTATACTTCTGTATTTTCAAAATCTAGTAGGTGCTTATATGCAAAATAGGCAACAATGAATGTGTTCATCTTAAATGAACAAATGAATAAAACTTCATTGTTTATAGGCAACACAATTTCCAACATCCAGATATACTGAAATGTTTATGGTACCTATTTGAAAATTTGGGGTCAGAATACAAAATTCATAGCATCAAGTTTTGTGCTTTTACATTGAAAGGCAAGTATTCTTTGGGGTAATACTCAGTAAAAGTTGTTGTTCTGGTGCTAAGTCATGTCTGACTCTTTGAGACCTCATAAGCAGCAGCACACCAGGCTTCCTGTCCTTCACTATCTTCTGGAGTTTGCTCACCTCATGCCCATTGAGTCAGTGATCCCAGCCAAACATCTCATCCTCTATAACCCTCTTCATTTGCCCTCAGTCTTTCCCAGCATCAGGGTCTTTTTCCAATGAGTCAGCTCTTCGCATCATGTGACCAAAGTATTGGAGCTTCAGTTTCAGCACCTGTCCTTCCAGTGAATATTCAGTAAATAGCCAGTATCAATTCTAATTCTCAGAGGGAGTTGTATACCCTGCAACAAAGTAATCATTCATCACTTTCTATTCATCAGCCTACTGAAACTTGGAACACAGAGTAATATTAAAGCCCAAATCTCTTGTGATGGACGAGACTGCTCTCTCCCCAAGAGGTTGCTTTTCCACTTAAATCGTAATTCATATGCTTTGCTTTTTCAGTTTAGACTTCATGGAATGTCAAATATTTTTATCATCGGTTGCATAATATAGACATATGAATGGCACTGTGCATCGTAATCTTTTCCATAAGGTTAGTCCCGCTGATGGGAGGATTCTGTCATGAAACTGTGATGAAATCTAATATTGTCCCCTCTTCCATAATCCATCTTCCATCATATCAAGAATGACTATTGGGAGATTGCCAACTGGACTGCTGTCCTCTTTCATTCAGATTCTGTCAAGAACTTTATTTACCTTGGAGATGAAAAGCATCTTTTCTCCTGCCTTAGGGCTTCTATGTATAATTTTGACAGTCTTTATCAAAGAAATTGTGTCAATTTGAAAAACTACAGCCATCCTTACTCTGGCTGAATATCAAATTTTACATAGAGAAGAATTTCTTTAATGCCAAATTGAAAAGGTTTTGAATTCAAATTAGTGAAGATTTACACTTTTGAAAGGCCATTGATGTTATAATTATCACCGTGGCATTCTTTCAGAATGAAATTTGAATCTTCATTTGACACTATTGTTTTAAGCTACTAACAGGTATGAATACATTCCTCATGTATGTAAGGTTTTATATAGATAGATAGATAGATAGATAGATAGATGTATAGTTACACACATGCACATACACACACACAATCCCAACATGCATAATGTTATGCCAGGAAGCACAGAGATGAGCATCTATGANGTTTCCTGGTGTTTGGAAACTTCTCTCTTTTTAAGACTTCCTTCCTGGGACAGATCTCCATCCCTACCTCTTTTGTCTGTTTTTTTGTCTTTTATATTTTTTCCTACTTCCTTTTGAAGAAAACGGCTGCTTTTCTGGGTGCCAGATACCTTCTGCCAGCATTCAGAAATTATTTTGTGAAATTTACTCAGAATTTAAATTTTCTTTTGATGAATTTGTGGGAGAGAAAGTGATCTCCCTGTCTTATTTCTCTATCATCTTAGGACTGCCTCCAAGGTTGGCAATTTTATCTCTGGTTCGTTCACCTCTTCAAATCCAAATTGTACATCTGGATGTTCTTGATTCATGCACTGTTGAAGCTTAACTTGAAGGAATTTGAGCATAACCTTATTAGCATGTTAAAAAAGCACAATTTTGTACAGTAGCTTGAATTTCCTTTGGCACTGCCCTTCTTTGGGATTTGAATGAAAACTGACATTTTCCAGTCTGGTGGTCAGTACTGAGTTTTCCAAACTTTCTGGAATAATGTTAGGACTTTAAATAGCTCAACTGGATTTCCATCACCTCCACTAGCTTTGTTCATAATAATGCTTCATAAAGCCCACATTACTTCACAGTCCAGGATGTCCAGCTCTAGGTGAGTAACCAAATCATTGTGGTATTCCAGATCATTAAGACCTTTCTTGTGTAGTTCTTCTGTGTAGCCTCACCTTTTAAAATCCCTACCCTTGGTGAATATTAATTTATCCCTTTTTCCTCTGTTCCCACATCACCTTTTACTAACCCCTATTATGAGATTCTATAATCTCTTTTCTTTTATCTAAGATATGTTTGCAAATCTTCCCCTTAGCTATCTATCAAACTCATTAAAAGCAGAACTATGTCTTATTCGTTCTTATATTCTCAGAGTGTACAAAGCCAAGTAGCTGGTAGGTAGGCAGCTTGACAGAATTGAGGGACTATGGCACCATGATAGGAGTAGGAAATGCCAACCCGATTCAGTATTCCTTCTTGGAAAATTCCACAGACAGAGGAGCCTACAATCAGAGAGCTCGCTACAGTTAATTGAGGTTGCAAAAAGTTGAACAAGGGCCTGGAACAACTATTAAAAGGTGAGATGATGCTGCAGGACTTACGAAAAAGCTCTTGTAATTTACACAAAGTCAGGAATTAACCCACATAACTCCATCTATTATTGTTATTTCATATTGTAGTATAGCTGATTTACAATGTTGTGTTATTTCCAGGTTTAAAGAAAAGTGATTCAGTCATATATATATATATATATACACAAAATTTCCCAATTATTTTCCATTATAGGTTATTACACAGTATCGAATATAGTTGCCTGTTCTGTACAATAGGTCCTTGTACATTGTATATCCATGTCACACATATAGTAGTGTGTATATGTTAATTTCAAACTCCTTATTTGCCCCACCCTCTTCCACTTCTCCCTTTTGTATCCATAAGTTTGCTTTCTATGTCTGTGCATGTAACTACATTTATTATTGAACTAATTTATTTTCAACTTTAAGATCACAGAATCTTAAACCAATATATGTTCATGATTTTGCTCAAGCTAACCAACAAGAACCTACTTTGTAGGAGGGAATTCTACTCAACATTCTGTGATAACCTATACAAGAAAATCATTTTAAAAAATAATGAACATGTGTATATGTATAACTGAATATTTGCTGGTATTCAGTTATACTTCTGTATTTTCAAAATCTAGTAGGTGCTTATATGCAAAATAGGCAACAATGAATGTGTTCATCTTAAATGAACAAATGAATAAAACTTCATTGTTTATAGGCAACACAATTTCCAACATCCAGATATACTGAAATGTTTATGGTACCTATTTGAAAATTTGGGGTCAGAATACAAAATTCATAGCATCAAGTTTTGTGCTTTTACATTGAAAGGCAAGTATTCTTTGGGGTAATACTCAGTAAAAGTTGTTGTTCTGGTGCTAAGTCATGTCTGACTCTTTGAGACCTCATAAGCAGCAGCACACCAGGCTTCCTGTCCTTCACTATCTTCTGGAGTTTGCTCACCTCATGCCCATTGAGTCAGTGATCCCAGCCAAACATCTCATCCTCTATAACCCTCTTCATTTGCCCTCAGTCTTTCCCAGCATCAGGGTCTTTTTCCAATGAGTCAGCTCTTCGCATCATGTGACCAAAGTATTGGAGCTTCAGTTTCAGCACCTGTCCTTCCAGTGAATATTCAGTAAATAGCCAGTATCAATTCTAATTCTCAGAGGGAGTTGTATACCCTGCAACAAAGTAATCATTCATCACTTTCTATTCATCAGCCTACTGAAACTTGGAACACAGAGTAATATTAAAGCCCAAATCTCTTGTGATGGACGAGACTGCTCTCTCCCCAAGAGGTTGCTTTTCCACTTAAATCGTAATTCATATGCTTTGCTTTTTCAGTTTAGACTTCATGGAATGTCAAATATTTTTATCATCGGTTGCATAATATAGACATATGAATGGCACTGTGCATCGTAATCTTTTCCATAAGGTTAGTCCCGCTGATGGGAGGATTCTGTCATGAAACTGTGATGAAATCTAATATTGTCCCCTCTTCCATAATCCATCTTCCATCATATCAAGAATGACTATTGGGAGATTGCCAACTGGACTGCTGTCCTCTTTCATTCAGATTCTGTCAAGAACTTTATTTACCTTGGAGATGAAAAGCATCTTTTCTCCTGCCTTAGGGCTTCTATGTATAATTTTGACAGTCTTTATCAAAGAAATTGTGTCAATTTGAAAAACTACAGCCATCCTTACTCTGGCTGAATATCAAATTTTACATAGAGAAGAATTTCTTTAATGCCAAATTGAAAAGGTTTTGAATTCAAATTAGTGAAGATTTACACTTTTGAAAGGCCATTGATGTTATAATTATCACCGTGGCATTCTTTCAGAATGAAATTTGAATCTTCATTTGACACTATTGTTTTAAGCTACTAACAGGTATGAATACATTCCTCATGTATGTAAGGTTTTATATAGATAGATAGATAGATAGATAGATAGATGTATAGTTACACACATGCACATACACACACACAATCCCAACATGCATAATGTTATGCCAGGAAGCACAGAGATGAGCATCTATGAGGGTGATATATCTCATCAAACAACAGACCCAATGTAATTAAGGATTTGATGGATCCTTTCCAAATAAAAGTACACATTCCCTTATATACCAGAGCACTCACTGTCTTTGTATTTGGCTTTCCCCCCCTGCTTTTTAGGCATTCTATGTGCAGCTAGGGTTCTATGTTCTAGTTGCAAATTAGAAATAAGTGCACATTATAAATATCTGATAGAACTTTTTTTTTTTTAAGTTTGAGAATTGGTTCCTGACCTAGTTCAATTAAATCAGAATGTCCAAGGATGAGACACAGGCATGGGTATTTTTAAAAATCTCCCTAGGTCATCCTGCTGCTACTGCTGCTGCTAATTCACTTCAGTTGTATCCGACTCTATGTAACCCCATAGACAGCAGCCCACTAGGCTCCTCTGTCCCTGGAATTCTCCAGGCAAGAATACTGGAGTGGGTTGCCATTTCCTTCTCCAATGCATGAAAGTGAAAAGTGAAAGGGAAGTCTCTCAGTTGTGCTGATTCTTAGCAACCCCCTGGACTGCAGCCTAATGGGCTCCTCTGTCCATGGGATTCTCCAGGTAAGAGTATTGGAGTAGAGCACCATTGCCTTCTCCGTAGGTCATCCTATGGTGCTTTAAAGCCACATTCAAACTGTTTTAACTTGCACTCAATTAGGGGGCTCAAGTGCTCAGTTTAAAGCACTTGAGTCCTTAGAGAGGTAGGCTCAAAGCATATGTGTGCTAAGGCTGACTCTTTGTGACTCTATGGGCTGTAGTTCAGCAGGCTCCCTTGTCTACAGGATTCTCCAGACAAGAATACCAGTTTAAAGTGCCATTTCCTTCTCCAGTGGATCTTCCCAATCCAGGGAAGAAGCTACATCTCTTATGTCTCCCAGTGTCAGGCATATTCTTTACCATTAGTGTCACCTGAGGAACCCCCAGAAATGCATTTTCTCATAACACGGCCTTCCACCATCAACAGGCTACCAAAATGATTATAGATTGTGTTCTTTCACTTCAGTCCCCTCCTTGTTCACTATTGTAAACTCCCCCTGCCCCCTCGCCCAAGGCATAATTTCCAAACAACTACAAAATGCCAATTTAACTGAAAGATTAAATCAAAGTAAGACCAGAGTTAACAGATGAGCCATATACTATGTCCAGAACAGCCTCTAACTTAAAATACCTAAACAGACAGGCATGACCAAAGGGAGAAAAACAGCACAGAAAAAATATTCTAGGCAGACAGAATCCTTTTCTCAATTTCAGCTTCTCTTATTTCAGTCTACTCAGATTGTCAGGGCTGTCCTTGTGTGTTTCCCACATTGCTGCACATTTTCACTGATATTTCTGCTTAATTAGTTGCTCTCCCCCCAAAATTTGAACTAAAGGTAAAGTTATTAGGAAAAATCTTATCTATCCAGAAGCAGTTAATGTTTACGTGATCAAATCAAGCCTTTCTCCTGAGCTAGCAATCAGAATTCCCAGGCCACAGCACTCCACAAGAGTTAACTCCTGGGCATAGGAGCCACTCTCAGGCCCACAAGATCTGGTGACCTCAAGGAAAAGCATTTGGGCCGATCCTTCCTATTTAAGATTCACTACCTGTGCTGACTAGAGTAGATATTGCAGTTGTGGTCTAACCTTTATTTGTTTCAGTTGGTTCGTTCACTCCCTGCAGGGCCATCGTGTAAACTGGAAGTTTTAAGTAATAACAGAGAGCCTCTCAAGTTTGGCAGGTATGATGAGTAAGTAACAGGCTGACATATCACCCGCAGTAAAACAATCTTTCAGCTGTCCTCTTGAGATTGAAAAAAGGCCTCTTCACTTTTATCAGCTCCCCCTAGTAAGTTCTGAAATCTCAGCTTCTTTTCATCACAAACCTTGATCCTTGGTTTGATTTAATCTCATGACAGCCTCTATTTTCTTGTTCTATTTAAAGTTTAAGCTATGTAAAAGGAAATGGAGTGAGTTAGCTTACATATTGATTTCATTTTGGTAGGTAAATTCACTGGCTGATGGAAAACATAATCCACAAGGATAGAAAGAGCCCCTGATGAGCAGCCCTTGATCAGGCTAGCAACTGAAGGTTAGTTTGGATTACAGCCTTCAGATTCAACAATCCAGAGAAAAATCCACCCATTCATCATTGATTAAACAAACAGTGGTTTTATGGAGTTATTGAAATTTTAAAGTTCAATCCACTCTATCAATTTGTTGTCTAATTAAATTTAGAATAGACTTATGTATTTGCATTTATCTTATTTAATTTTATTTTGTTTGTGGCATCAAAGACAAATGATGTAGATTTTAATCTGGTTTTTCAGATAGTCCACTTCCTGCATGTCTGGCACTAGTAACTTATTTTCTGGGCTACTAATCAAACAAATTTAAATTGATGAGGGCCTTTGGTTTGGGGATCAGTTCAGTTGCTCAGTCATGTCTGATTCTTTGCAACCCCATGGACTGATCACGCCAGGCCTCCCTGTCCATCACCACCTCCAGGAGTTCATCCAAACCCATTGAGCTGATGATGCCATCCAACCATCTCATCCTCTGTTGTCCTCTTCTCCTGCCCTTGATCTTTCCCAGCATCAGGATCGCTTCCAATGAGTCAGCTCTCCACATCAGGTGGCCAAAATACTGGAGCTTCAGCTCCAACATCATCCTACCACGAACATCCAGGACTGATCTTCTTTAGGATGGACTGATTGCATCTCCTTGCAGTCCAAGGGACTCTCAAGAGTCTTCTCCAAACCTGCAGTTCAAAAGCATCAATTCTTTGGTGCTCAGCTTTTTTCACAGTCCAAGTCTCACATCCATACATGACCACTGGTAAAACCATAGATTTGACTAGACAGACCTTTGTTGGAAAAGTAATGTCTCTGCTTTTTAATATGTTATCTAGGTTGGTCATAGCTTTCCTTACAAGGAGTAAGCGTCTTTTAATTTCATGGCTACAGTCACCATCGACAGTGATTTTGGAGCCTAGAAAAATAAAGCCAGCCACTGTTTCCCCATCTATTTGCCATGAAGTGATGGGACCGGATGCCATCATCTTAGTTTGATTTGGGGATATTGTAATTCAAACCTTTCTTTTGAGTGGCTATTGGTAGTGACTATGTGTGTGTGTGTTATGACTACGGGCATATTTCTGGCATTAAATTCTGGAAGATGTTCTCTTTAATAATCTTCCAGAAAAATCAATTTAATTTTCATATAATTGGATTATAATAGCTTTTGAAAGCAAAATATGGATTAAAAATAAATGTTCAAAATTTAACCTATTATTAAAAAGAGCTATAATACATTATTACATCTATAATTTTGTAGGAGGCTCTTAATCCAGTGATTATTCATCTGCTAAACCCATAATGTTACAATTTTTTAAGAATCATTATGATTTACCATTTTAACAGGAATATAAATATTTCAAAAATGAGATGGGCCAAATGTCAGGACTCTTCTGCTGTTGCTAAAATGGTTATTCACTGGGAAGTTTATATAATCAACAATTAGCAAGCTATGCAGTGGATGCTGCCTCTGCTGCACAACTGGGATTGCTTTTCCATTTCCCTTTATCCCTCTAGACATGAGGCTACTATGGAATAATGACAAATGATGCATTGCTGTTAAAATGGAAAGAACCCAAATCCATTTCAGCTGTGTGCCTTTCTCCTTGTTTTATTTTATATATAACCTGATGCGTTCAGTTATTGCCTGTTTAGATAAAAACCTCATCTCTGTGGTCATCTTCATGCCCTTAAGTAGCCCATTCCCAACTCTTGGAATCACAATAGAGAGTAGAAAAACAATGCCAATATTAGGAGCCAAGCATAGATGTTGCTTACAATTAAAAAAAGGGATCCTGAAGTTCTTAGGAAAACTGTTGTGTTTCTCAAGGTTATTTCAGTATCAAAGTTTTCTCTTACTAGGTGTTGAATTCTCCAAAGGGTGTTCTTAGCTTCATTTGGTTCAGATTGTGGAGGTCACTTGAACATTGGCCTCGGTTGGTAGAGGAAAGGAATGTCAACTTTTCTAAAACCAAGATCAAGTATATCTAAACCATGCATGACCAGTGATAAATAGTATCAGCTTTGGTGAAGCTTGACATGAGAATAAGAAACAATGTCTTCTGGGTATTTTCTTGCAGCAGTAGCTGGTTAAAAGTTAAAGTTGGAGACAAGGATTTTTCTTTTTTCTTTTTTTTTTGTAATGGACAGTTAATGTTCTGTTCCTTCCCTCTCAGGGAACAAATTTTCCCCTTCTTTTGGGGGAACTGCATTTCTTTCCACTTTGACTAATTATTTTATTTCATTCTTTTGGTCATAGAAATAGGGTTTCCCTGGTGATTCAGATGGTAAAGAATCCACCTGGATTTCAGGAGATTCAGGTTTGATCGCTGGGTCAGAAAGATTCCCTGGAGAAGGGAATGGCTAACTACTCCAGTATTCTTGCCTGGAGAATCCCATGGACTGCAGCTTCTGTCAATGGGTCACAAAGAGTCAGACATGACTAAGCAACTGACACTTGCACTTTTCTTTCACTTTGGTCACAGAAATAGTGGCATAAGCCAAGCTGGAGTACTTAGAATACTTGTTTATTTTATTTTATTTTATTTTACTTTATGGTTTATGGTCTCATAACAAAAACAACAACAGTTGCCAAGACCAGTGTCAAGTATCTTTCCCCTATGTTTTCTTCCAGTAGCTTTATGGTTTTAGGTCTTACATTTAAGCCTTCAATCTGATTTAATTAATTTTTTTTGTGGTTGGTATCAGATAGGGTTTAGTTTGACTCTTTTACATGTGAATATCCAGCTTCCCCAATGGAATATATTGAAGAGACTGTCTTTTCTCCAATTAGGATTCTTAGTTTCCTTATCAAATATTAACTGACCATATGTGTATAGGTATATTTCTGGGCCCTTGATTCTATTCCATTGGTCTATGCATCTGTTTTTATGCCACTGCCATTTTGTTTTGATTACTAAAGCTTTGTAGTATAGCTTGAAATAACAAAGTGTGATGCCACCAGCTTTGTTCTTTCTCAGGATTGCTTTGGTTATTCAAGGTCATTTTTAGTATCCATGATGTATTTTTAATACAACATAGTAAATCACCATTATCACCAAAACAAATACACTCAAACTAGGTGTTTTATTCTAAGTATTTTTCCTTAGCAGTAAAAATATGTTTATCTTATGAAGATAAATTTTGATTAAAACTTTTAAAGACTCTGTAAATATAAAGTGTACCTTTTATTAACAAAACTAATTTGGGAAATACATAAAGTAAGGGGTTATACAATTTAGTTGTCACTATATTTACCTTATTTATGTTGCTCAACTCCAGAAAAATAAATGATCCAATTAAAAAAAATGGACCAAAGAACTAAATAGGCATTTCTCCAAAGAAGACATACGGATGGCTAACAAACACATGAAAAGATTCTCAACATCACTCACTATCAGAGAAATGCAAATCAAGACCACAATGAGGTACCATTTCACACCAGTCAAAATGGCTGTGATCCAAAAGTCTACAAGCAATAAATGCTGGAGAGGATGTGGAGAAAAGGGAACCCTCTTACACTGTTGGTGAGAATGCAAACTAGTACAGCCACTATGAAAACAGTGTGGAGATTCCTTAAAGAATTGCAAATAGAACTGCCTTATGACCCAACAATCCCACTGCTGGGCATACACACCAAGAAAACCAGAATTGAAAGAGACACATGTACCCCAATGTTCATTGCAGCATTGTTTATAATAGCCAAGACATGGAAACAACCTAGATGTCCATCAGCAGATGAATGGTTAAGAAAGCTGTCGTACATATACACAATGGAGTATTACTCAGCCCTTAAAAAGAATAAATTTGACTCAGTTCTAATGAGATGGATGAAACTGGAGCTGATTATACAGAGTGAAGTAAGCCAGAAAGAAAAGCACCAATACAGTATACTGACACATATATATGGAATTTAGAAAGATAGTAATGATGACTCTGTTTGTGAGACAAAAAAAGAGACACAGATGTATAGAACGGACTTTTGGCCTCTGAGGGTGAGGGAGGGGGTAGGATGATTTGGGAGAATGGCATTGAAACATGTATACTATCATGTAAGAAACAAAGTGCCAATTTATGTTCGATACAGGATACAGGATGCTTGAGGCTGGTGCATGGGGATGATCCAGAGAGATGGTATGAGTTGAGAGGTGGGAGGGGGTTTTCAGGATTGGAAGCTTGTGTACACCTGTGGCTGATTCATGTCAATGTATGGCAAAACCAATACCGTATTGTAAAGTAGAATAAAGTAAAAATAATTTTTTAAAAAAAATAAAAAAATAAATAAAAATACAATATTCTGCTTTCTTTCAGAAATAATTTCTTACTTAGAAAGAAAAAATAATATCTCAAAATAAATGTTCATTTTCTGATTCCAGAAGCAGTTACTATTATAATCTGGACTATCTGAAATAGTGAATGGTGCATCCTATTCTCCAGTCTTTCTCCAGACTTTCTACAAAGTCACTTGGGGAGATGTACTTTACAACCTCACCAGAGTCCTGAAATTTCACTGTGGTTGGTATTGACAATATTTTCAGCATCTCTATGTCACTTATGGTATGTTTCTTTGAGAGATTTTTTCATCACACTGATTGGGACTGAGACTTTGAAGGCAACAAAGACCAGAGTATAGAACAAAAGAATTACAGCTTGACAGGGTTAATTATACAAACAGGAAAAAGAATATGGGACTGTTGTTCTAGGCATAAACCATCTTGGGAAATTTGATCTAGAGGGAGTAGGGCGGAAAAGAAGCATAAGCATTCTGCTGGCAAAGGTCAGACTGAAAGGAGGCCCAGATATCTGCTGAATTTGACAGAACTGAAGCTCTGAATATGTGGATTTGAAAGTTTGGGAGATATCCCAGAGTGACTTTCAGGGACATGGTTGTAGGAAAAATGAGCTATTCCAGGAATCTAGACTTTGGGTAGACATGGACCCCAGACAAGAAATTTCATCCCTAGAAGGACTGTGTTTAGTGCCAGAATCTGAATAATGTATTA
>SJYW01052397.1:2721491-2736093 GCA_006410735.1 Raphicerus campestris
ACAACAAAGGAAACTATAAGTAAGGTGAAAAGACAGCCTTCTGAATGGGAGAAAACAATAGCAAATGAAGCAACTGACAAACAACTCATCTCAAAGATATACAAGCAACTTATGCAGCTCAACTCCAGAAAAATAAACGATCCAATCAAAAAATGGGCCAAAGAACTAAATAGGCATTTCTCCAAAGAAGACATACGGATGGCTAACAAACACATGAAAAGATTCTCAACATCACTCACTATCAGAGAAATGCAAATCAAGACCACAATGAGGTACCATTTCACACCAGTCAAAATGGCTGTGATCCAAAAGTCTACAAGCAATAAATGCTGGAGAGGATGTGGAGAAAAGGGAACCCTCTTACACTGTTGGTGAGAATGCAAACTAGTACAGCCACTATGAAAACAGTGTGGAGATTCCTTAAAGAATTGCAAATAGAACTGCCTTATGACCCAACAATCCCACTGCTGGGCATACACACCAAGAAAACCAGAATTGAAAGAGACACATGTACCCCAATGTTCATTGCAGCATTGTTTATAATAGCCAAGACATGGAAACAACCTAGATGTCCATCAGCAGATGAATGGTTAAGAAAGCTGTCGTACATATACACAATGGAGTATTACTCAGCCCTTAAAAAGAATAAATTTGACTCAGTTCTAATGAGATGGATGAAACTGGAGCTGATTATACAGAGTGAAGTAAGCCAGAAAGAAAAGCACCAATACAGTATACTGACACATATATATGGAATTTAGAAAGATAGTAATGATGACTCTGTTTGTGAGACAAAAAAAGAGACACAGATGTATAGAACGGACTTTTGGCCTCTGAGGGTGAGGGAGGGGGTAGGATGATTTGGGAGAATGGCATTGAAACATGTATACTATCATGTAAGAAACAAAGTGCCAATTTATGTTCGATACAGGATACAGGATGCTTGAGGCTGGTGCATGGGGATGATCCAGAGAGATGGTATGAGTTGAGAGGTGGGAGGGGGTTTTCAGGATTGGAAGCTTGTGTACACCTGTGGCTGATTCATGTCAATGTATGGCAAAACCAATACCGTATTGTAAAGTAGAATAAAGTAAAAATAATTTTTTAAAAAAAATAAAAAAATAAATAAAAATACAATATTCTGCTTTCTTTCAGAAATAATTTCTTACTTAGAAAGAAAAAATAATATCTCAAAATAAATGTTCATTTTCTGATTCCAGAAGCAGTTACTATTATAATCTGGACTATCTGAAATAGTGAATGGTGCATCCTATTCTCCAGTCTTTCTCCAGACTTTCTACAAAGTCACTTGGGGAGATGTACTTTACAACCTCACCAGAGTCCTGAAATTTCACTGTGGTTGGTATTATTGACAATATTTTCAGCATCTCTATGTCACTTATGGTATGTTTCTTTGAGAGATTTTTTCATCACACTGATTGGGACTGAGACTTTGAAGGCAACAAAGACCAGAGTATAGAACAAAAGAATTACAGCTTGACAGGGTTAATTATACAAACAGGAAAAAGAATATGGGACTGTTGTTCTAGGCATAAACCATCTTGGGAAATTTGATCTAGAGGGAGTAGGGCGGAAAAGAAGCATAAGCATTCTGCTGGCAAAGGTCAGACTGAAAGGAGGCCCAGATATCTGCTGAATTTGACAGAACTGAAGCTCTGAATATGTGGATTTGAAAGTTTGGGAGATATCCCAGAGTGACTTTCAGGGACATGGTTGTAGGAAAAATGAGCTATTCCAGGAATCTAGACTTTGGGTAGACATGGACCCCAGACAAGAAATTTCATCCCTAGAAGGACTGTGTTTAGTGCCAGAATCTGAATAATGTATTAGGACCTAGGTGCTCGTCAGGAAGCTGGCATTGCCTTGGGATTATAGAAAGGGCCCTGCCACAGGGAACTTAGTCAATCCCAACTGCTATGAGTCTCCTATGCTCAGAAGAAGATGCTGGATTTTTTCCAACTTTGACTGAAAATGGGTTAAAATAGTATCATTGATTACCAAAGACATTCTAGAATTTTTAGTGTGGTTCTAAGTTCTCCACATGTATTAACTCATTCAAATTTCACAGCAACCTTATGAGATAGGTTATATTTTTATCTACAATTTACAGAGATAGAAATCAAGACTTAGAAACATGCCCACAGGCATATAGCTGTTAAGTGGTGGAGCCCAGGTTGTAACCAGGAGATAGTTTCAGATTCTGTGGTCATCACTTGTTTGCCACTGCCTACAGTCTATGTAACATATCAATGTCAAGCACTGTCTCAGGTGGAATTTCTGAGAAGCAAATCCTGAGATGGAGTTATCATACAAGGTATTTATTAGGGAGTGCCCTTAAGATCAACATGCTAGAGGGAGGTAAGCAGGATTTGGCAAAGGAAGAAGTCAACCCAAGGGAATCTCTGAAAATAAATGGTCTGAGAATAGTCCTCTGNTGAGACTTTGAAGGCAACAAAGACCAGAGTATAGAACAAAAGAATTACAGCTTGACAGGGTTAATTATACAAACAGGAAAAAGAATATGGGACTGTTGTTCTAGGCATAAACCATCTTGGGAAATTTGATCTAGAGGGAGTAGGGCGGAAAAGAAGCATAAGCATTCTGCTGGCAAAGGTCAGACTGAAAGGAGGCCCAGATATCTGCTGAATTTGACAGAACTGAAGCTCTGAATATGTGGATTTGAAAGTTTGGGAGATATCCCAGAGTGACTTTCAGGGACATGGTTGTAGGAAAAATGAGCTATTCCAGGAATCTAGACTTTGGGTAGACATGGACCCCAGACAAGAAATTTCATCCCTAGAAGGACTGTGTTTAGTGCCAGAATCTGAATAATGTATTAAGACCTAGGTGCTTGTCAGGAAGCTGGCATTGCCTTGGGATTATAGAAAGGGCCCTGCCACAGGGAACTTAGTCAATCCCAACTGCTATGAGTCTCCTATGCTCAGAAGAAGATGCTGGATTTTTTCCAACTTTGACTGAAAATGGGTTAAAATAGTATCATTGATTACCAAAGACATTCTAGAATTTTTAGTGTGGTTCTAAGTTCTCCACATGTATTAACTCATTCAAATTTCACAGCAACCTTATGAGATAGGTTATATTTTTATCTACAATTTACAGAGATAGAAATCAAGACTTAGAAACATGCCCACAGGCATATAGCTGTTAAGTGGTGGAGCCCAGGTTGTAACCAGGAGATAGTTTCAGATTCTGTGGTCATCACTTGTTTGCCACTGCCTACAGTCTATGTAACATATCAATGTCAAGCACTGTCTCAGGTGGAATTTCTGAGAAGCAAATCCTGAGATGGAGTTATCATACAAGGTATTTATTAGGGAGTGCCCTTAAGATCAACATGCTAGAGGGAGGTAAGCAGGATTTGGCAAAGGAAGAAGTCAACCCAAGGGAATCTCTGAAAATAAATGGTCTGAGAATAGTCCTCTGTGAACTGAAATGGTCTGTACTGCCTTGAGAAGGGAAAGATCTTGGGCAAGACTGACCTCCATAGCTTAGGCATTTATGAAGGAGCTGACAGTGATCCTAAGAGTTGGGGAACTTTCTTGGTGGGGGGATGGGAGTCTGATATGAGTATTACATCTCTTTGTTCATTACAAGTATATTCATATTTTCTGAAAGTATGTAGAAAATATTAAGGTTTATTCTTCTACTAGAGTGAACTTAAATCCCAGTTGCTCCTCACAATTCTGATTTGCACTTGCATTTCTTGGTTAATTATTAATAGCTTCCCTCTTTACTATTGAAAGTATCTTGGTCAGATGTAAACTATTTTGTTTTCCTGATGCTCTTATACTTCTCCTTGTTTCTCTATTAATAATCTGCTATTAGTTTCTAGAAGAAAAATTATTTTTATAGAAATAAAATGTATGCTCTTGTTTACAAAATCAAGCAAATGTGAAAGAAATCTCAGGTTTGCTATGCTTTGTCTGTTATAAACAAGCTAATTGAAAGAAAATTCAAAGTTTGGAAATCACAATTAAATATATTTTCTTATACTAATAGTTATGGTATAGTATTACCCCTTATGAGGGTGAATTTTCTTGTTTTGTACAAAATATAATGCAAAGATGACTCTGGAATTCCTTAAGACTGGGTAACTAAGTAGAAAAGTTCTGTTGTGACATTTACATACCATGTTTGTTTTAAAACCGGAAAAATGAAATATCTTCAGATCTTTTTACACTTTATTGAAATAAAATAATGTCAATATGAACACATAACTTTTACTATGACATCACACTCACCCTCAGGGGCATGTCCCTTATTTTAAAACCAAATTATCTTTTACAGATTTTTCTTAATTATGTTTGTAAATTTTAAGGTAGTATCTTCTATGACCTAAAAATCAAGCCCCTACTGGTACCTGTGCTATGGTCTCCTGACTAAATTCAATTTCTCAAAAATCATTAGAAATGGGAGACTAGTTTTCAGAGGCCAGTCAGCACTGGCCTTGTGGTGACTGCTTCACCAATGATACTCTCTGCAGTGAAAAGATCCCCTCTGTATTATGGTTCTTGATACCTGCTGACCTACACTTGAGACTGTGGATTTGCCCCTCTCCCTCACTCAGGGCTTGGCTCAGATGTAACACTGATTTTGCTCTGAGCTTCTTCAAGACAGTCCTGCTCCTTTCACACTTTGCTCATAATAGATCACATCTAATCACCAAGTTGGAGCTAAAGATGAGCCAGCAAAACCATCTCTGTTCTCTTGTCTCTCTCAGGTTTGGTCTAGGCATCTGTGAACAAAATATCAAAGCAATATCTGCTCAATACATATATCTCATTAAACAGAAGCCTAGAGGATCATTGACCCATTAGATTATCAAACGTTAAGATAATATTTTCAAAAAGTTAAATGGATAAGTCTTTTAGTGGGCACAAGTTAAATATTGAGAGATATATTTAACTTCTTAATGATACAGAATGATAAAGTTGATTACATACACAAAAAAAAGTGATTGAGGGAATAAGAATACTATAACCTGGAGATGAAACTGGTTATTGCTCTACTGGGCAATGTAATGGTAAACTTAGTGTTATTTTATCTCTTCTAATAGACTGAGATCATTTTCATCTCTCCTAGACAAAAATAATTTGCAATTATCCATTTTGTACAAGACAACATTTTGAATAAGACAACAGTTTTTTTCAGAATCTGAGCCCTAACAGTAAATGATAATTCAAATGAAGTCACATTTCCAAAATGAAGTCACATTCCCATACAACCCTCAGGGAATCAGATACCTCTAAGGTCAACTTGTTGCGTAATGCAGGGTATGGATTTGGAGAGTTCGTTGTAATGTTTTTGTTACATTTTCAAGTTTTGGAAATGCAGATATACCAAATTTTCTGAATATAACAATTGCACATGGGGTTCTGGTTCCTTCTTTAGGCTGAACTAGTCTCCACACATACAAGTAAGACATTCAGAAATAGGGTTTGCATTTAGGAAAATTACTCATAGTTTACCTTAATTGTTTTTTGTTTTTGTTTGTTTGTTTGTTTGTTTGTTTTGTTTTTTGTTTTTTGAGGGGGTCAAATCCAACACATTCTTGGTAAGTTCTTATTCTTTTTTCTTTATGTTTTTGTTGCAAATATGACTTTTTACACAAACTTCCTTATATCTGTTGGGAAAGACCATTGGGTATAGAAATTATCAAATAAAAGTACATGCATTACATCAAATACTATATAATTAGAAAAGGCAATGTCAAAGAATGCTCAAACTATAATAGAATTGTGCTCATTTCATATACTAGCAAGGTAATTCTCAAAATCCGTCAAGCTAAGCTTCAACAGTGCATGAACCAAGAATCTCGAGATGTACAACCAGGATTTAGAAAAGACAGAGGAACCAGAAATCAAATTGTCAACATCCATTGGATCACAGGAAATGCAAGATAATTTCAGAAAAACATTGACTTCTGCTTCATTAACTATGTTGAGGCCTTTGACAGTGTGAATCACAACAAACTGTGGAGAACTCTTAAAGAAATTGTAATACCAGAACACCTTACGTACCTCCTGAGAAATCTGTATGCTGGTCAAGAAGCAACAGCTAGAATAAGACATGGAACAATGGACTGGTTCAAATTGGGAAAGGAGTACCACAAGACTGTATATTGTCACCATGCTTATTTAATTTACATGCAGAATATATTATGCTAAATGTTGGGTTGGATGAATAACAAGCTGGAATCAAGATTGTAGGGAGAAATATCAGTGGCTCAGATCATGAACTCCTTATTACCAAATTCAGACTCAAATTGAAAAAAGTAGGGAAAACCTCTAGACCATTCAAGGATGACCTAAATCAAATCACTTATGATTATACAGTGGAAGTGAGAAATAGATTTAAGGACCTAGATCTGATAGAGTGCCTGATGAACAATGGACGGAGGTTCGTGACATTGTACAGGAGACAGGGATCAAGACCATCCCCATGGAAAGAAAAGAAATGCAAAAAAGGAAAATGGCTCTCTGGGGAGGCCTTACAAATAGCTGTGAAAAGAAGAGAGGTGAAAAGCAAAGGAGAAAAGGAAAGCTTTAAGCATCTAAATGCAGAGTTCCAAAGAATAGCAAGAAGAGATAAGAGAGCCTTCTTCAGCTATCAATGCAAAGAAACAGAGGAAAACAACAGAATGGGAAAGACTAGAGATCTCTTCAAGAAAATTAGAGATACCAAGGGAACATTTCATGCAAAGATGGGTTCGATAAAGGACAGCAATGGTCTGGACCTAACAGAAGCTGAAGATATTAAGAAGAGGTAGCAAGAATACACGGAAGAATTGTACAAAAAAGATCTTCACGACCCAGATAATCATGATGATGTGATCCCTCATCGAGAGCCAGACATCTTGGAATGTGAAGTCAAGTGGGCCTTAGAGAGCATCACTACGAATAAAGCTAGTGGAGGTGATGGAATTCCAGTTGAGCTGTTTCAAATCCTGAAAGATGATACTGTGAAAGTGCTGCACTCAATATGCCAGCAACTTTGGAAAACTCAGCAGAGGTCACATGACTGGAAAAAATCAGTTTTCATTCCAATCCCAAAGAAATGCAATGTCAAAGAATGCTCAAACTATGGCACAATTGCACTCATCTTACTCAAAATTGTCCAAGCCAGGCTTCAGCAATACATGAACCGTGAACTCCCTGATGTTCAAGCTGGTTGTAGAAAAGGCAGAGAAGCCAGAGATCAAATTGCCAACATCCGATGGATCATGGAAAAAGCAAGAGAGTTCCAGAAAAACCTCTATTTCTGCTTTATTGACTATGCCAAAGCCATTGATTGAGTGGATCACAATAAACTGTGGAAAATTCTGAAAGAGATGGGAATACCAAACCACCTAACCTGCCTTTTGAGAAATCTCAAAGCAGGTCAGAAAGCAACAGTTAAAACTGGACATGGAACAACAGACTGGTTCCAAATAGGAAAAAGAGCAAATCAAGGCTATATATTATCATCCTGCTTATTTAACTTCTATGCAGAGTACATCATGAGAAACGCTGGGCTGGAAGAAACACAAGTTGGAATCAAGATTGCCAGGAGAAATATCAATAACCTCAGATATGCAGATGACAACACCCTTATGGCAGAAAGTGAAGAAGAACTAAAAAGCCTCTTGATGAAAGTGAAAGAAGAAAGCGAAAAAGTTGCTTTAAAGCTCAACATTCAGAAAACAAAGATCATGGTATCCAGTCCCACCACTTCATGGGAAATAGATGGGGAAACAGTGGAAACAGTGTCAGACTTTATTTTTTGGGCTCCAAAATCACTGCAGATGGTGACTGCAGCCATGAAATTAAAAGACGCTTACTCCTTGGAAGGAAAGTTATGACCAACCTAGATAGCATATTCAAAAGCAGAGACATTACTTTGCCAACGAAGGTCCATCTAGTCAAGCTTTGATTTTTCCTGTGGTCATGTATGGATGTGAGAGTTGGACTGTGAAGAAGGCTGAGCACCGAAAAATTGATGCTTTTGAACTGTGGTGTTGGAGAAGACTCTTGAGAGTCCCTTGGACTGCAAGGAAATCGAAGCAGTCCATTCTAAAGGAGATCAGTCCTGGGTGTTCATTGGAAGGACTGATGCTAAAGCTGAAACACCAGTACTTTGGCCACCTCATGTGAAAATTTGGCTCACTGGAAAATAGTCTGATGCTGGGAGGGATTGGGGGCAGGAGGAGAAGGGGATGACAGAGGATGAGATGCCTGGATGGCATTGACGACTCAATGGATGTCAGTTTGGGTGAACTCCGGGAGTTGATGATGGACAGAGAGGCCTGGCATGCTGCAATTCATGGGGTTGCAAAGAGTTGGACATGACTGAGTGACTGAACTGAACTGAGACAGTAAGGTGATCAATCCTGTTAATCCCAAAGGAAATATACCCTGAATATTTATTGGAAAGACTAATTTTGAAGCTGAAGCTCCAATACTTTGGTCTTCTGATGCAAAGAGCTGATTCACTAGAAAAGACTAATGATGAGAAAAATTGAGGGCAAGAGGAGAAGGGGACGACAGAGGATAAGATGGTTGGATGGCATCACTGACTCAATGAATATGAGTTTTTTCAAACTCTGGAAGATATGGAATGACAATTGAGCCTGGCATGCTGCAGCCCATGGGGTCACAAAGAGCCAGACATGACATAATGACTGAACAACAACAACAGAAATTTATAATACTAACGATGAAAATGGTCTTTAATTTGATCATGTCTGTCATTAACTTATTGTAGATCATTTTGAAAAAAAATAAAGTTATTTAGATGGACAGGGAGGGCTGGCATGCTGCGATTCATGGGGTCGCAAAGAGTCGGACATGACTGAGCGACTGAACTGAACTGAACTGAACTGAAAGAAGAAGCAAATTAAATAAATAAATAAATCAGCTGCTTAATCAGTGATTATGACATTGACATTTCACTCTCACAAACCTGGATTTGCATTCTAGTTTTAGTTAATTAATTATGTAACCTTAAACAATATACTTAAACTAGGGTTTATTTCCTTATCTTAATAAGAAGATGGGTAACCAAGAGTTGTGACTTGAATTATATCACATCAAAAACACATATGTTAAGGTCCTAACTTTGGTACTTCAGAGTGTGACCATTTTTGGAAATAAGGTCTTTAAAGAGGTTTCATTAAAATTTGGTTATTATTGTGGGCCTTAATTCAATAAAACCAGTGTCCTTATAAGAAAATCTGGATTCAGGTATGGACAAAAAGAAGATGGTGTACAAGGAGAAGAGGTGGTCTATAAGCAGATCCTAGAGTAGATCCTTTCCTCACAGCCTTTAGAAGGAACCAACTCTGCAGAGAGCTTGATCTCAGATTTCTAGCCTCCAGAGTCATATTAAACAACATCTACAGCAACAACTCTGTTGCTTAAGGTACACAGGCTATGATATTTAGTTATGGTGGCCCTAGCAAGCCAGCTGGCTTCCCAGGTGTCTCAGTGGTAAAGAAGACACATGTAATTCAAGAAATGTGGGTTTGATACCTGGGTCAGGAAGATTCTCTGGAGGATGAAATGGCAATTCACTCCAATATTCTTGCCTGGAGAATACCATAGATAGAGGAACCTGATGTCATAAAGAGTCAGATATGATTTAGCAACTTAACATGCACAGGCATGCAGCCAGTCAATACACTGAGGCTGATATTCTAATAATAGTGATTTATTGAAATATATTTCATGGGCTGTAGAATATTTTGGCAATCATGAGCAGAAGCTGCTTATGTTGAAAATTTGAAAGTGTTTTTTTCCAGTAAAGAAACTTTTACAGACCCTAAGCTATCTTCTTCATTAATCCACATTTTTGGAAACATGTATCTTTTCAAAAAGTATTATCTTGGAATGGGGTTGAAGACGGCAGAGGAGTAAGATATGGAAATCACCTTCTTCCCCCAAAATACATTAAAAAAAAAAATACAGCTGCGTGTGGAACAACTCCTACAGTTCACTTACTGAACACTGTCAGAAGACCTCAGACTTCCAAAAAGGCAAGCTAATCTCCATATAAAATAGTATGGAAGCAGCAACAAGAAAAGCATAAGAAGAGAGAGAGGAAACAAATCAGGTCCTACAATCTGGAGAGGGAGAAGTGGAGGAAGAAAAGTTTTTGCACACTCGGAAACTCCCTCATGGGTGGGGTTGGGTGGGGATGGGTGGGGCTGGCCAGGGACTGAACTTCAGAACCTCAGAAGAGAACTGCAGCAACAGGTGCTTGAAAGGCAAAACAGAGAGAATTCACCACAGAGATAGCTGTCCACCACCACTTTCCAGGCAACAGGAGATCTGCATACCCACTTCCCCAGTGGGTTCTGAATGCTGAAGCTCTGGCTTTGGAAATCTGACATCAGAGAGAGGGCTGGGGTTGACTGTCATGAAGATACTCAGGTGGAGCTCGAACAATACAGCTGAGGGATTTCAGGAAAAAATTTAAGCCTGCAAGAGGGGCAAGAGATTATTGGCATGAAGACCTTCTAGTTCCACATGCTTGTAGACCACAGGACCTGTCTTCATGAGTGGCATAGGTGGGATGAGCCAGCTGTAGTCTGTGACCCCAGAGGTGGGCATGCCTGTCAACCTGCCACCTTCAAGGCTGGCACAATTGCCAGAGGTAGGGGGATGGGATGTGTCTTGGGTCTATTACCACAGAGGTGAGAGTGATGATGACTGCAACAGCTGCCAAGGTATGAGCCGGTCACTGTCCACAACTTTTTGGGAACCTATGCAGTTTGGCTTTTCCAAGAAATCCATAACCCAACTTCCCTGGGACAGTGCATGACCCATCTCTCTGCCCAGACAGTAGTAACATCAGACAGGTCTCTACAGCCTCAAGCATGCCTTGAGCATCCCACTGTGGCTTTCATGCCCCTACTATCCCCAAGCCTAACAGAGCAAGTGAGCCCTAATAAGCCTCAGTCTTCACCACTCATATCTGGATGGGGAGCAGATGCTTGAGATGGCCAGCAAAAGGGAAAAAACCATAATGGAAAACCAGAGGCTGTGTGAATAAAGAAGGGAATTCACTCCTGCAGCAGTAGGTACAGCAGATTAAATTCCTGCAAATAGCTTGTGGACTTTGGGTGTGATTGTGGAATTTGGAAGCAAGAACAAGTTAGAGTAGGGCCAGATCTGAATGAGAGCTGACCACATAATGCCCACAACAGGTCCATAGACCTACTTCATAGACTTTCTGAATAGGCAGATTGGCTGGAGTTCACTGACGGTGAGAACAACTGACAGCACAATATGTTCTTCTTAGTACCTCTCTCTCTCTCTCTCTCTCTCTCTCTCTATGTGCGCGCACACACACACACACACACAACATGTATATGTGTGTATGTATTTTTTTTCTTTTCCATTTTGTTATATTGTTTCTTTATATTAATCCTTTAATTTTATTTTTTACTTACTTTTTTACTTTTTAATACTTTTCTTTTTAAATAAATTATTTTATTTTTTGATATTTCTACATTTTTTCCATGCTTGTAGTTTTGTATTATTCTTACTCTAGCTTTTAGAGTTTGTTTTCATTTATGAGTTTGTTTTTTGCTCTGATTGCTTTCTTCCTTTTTAATTCCTCTCTTTATTCTTTCTTTCTGTGAACATGTTTGTGGCTTTCTTTGTGTGTTCCTGTCTGATTAATGCTGCTATTCCCATTTGTCTTGGGGTCTTTTCTATCTGTTCTTTTTTTGTCATTACTTTATATTTATTTTAAATTTTCCATTTCTTCTTCTTCTTTTTTTTTTCTTTTCTTTTCCCTTCTGTGCTATGTGGCTTGTGCAGTCTTAGTACTCCATCAAAGAGTTGGACCAAACTCCTAGGAGGAAGACCTGAGACCAGGACACTGGAACACTAGAGGACTCCTGACCTCATGGAATACTAACAGGCAAGAAACGTCCAAAGGCCTCTATCTCAAAACTAAGACCTGACCCTACTCAAAAGCAGGCAAACTCCAGTGCCACATGTCACATACCTCATGCCTCATGCCAAGCAACTAGCAACAAAGGAACACAACTTACACATTCACAGACAATTTGCCCAAAGTCATACCAAGATCACAAATATACTATAGCACAACATTGGACACAACCATGTGTGTTTTAGAAGAACAAGATCCAATTCCACTCACCAGAAAATAGGCACCAGTCATCCCCTACCAGGAAAAAGGCACTGGTCTAACACCACCCACCAGGGACAGATTCCATAAGTAAGAGAAACTCTGACTTTACAACCTGCAGAAGAGAGTCCTCAAGCACAGTCCCGTTCACTCATGTCCAACTCTTTGCACGCCCATGGAATTCAGCATACTGGGTTTATTTGTACATCACCAACTCCTGGAGCTTGCTCAAACTCATATCTATCAAGTCAGTGATGACATCCAACCATTTCATCCTCTGTCATCCCCTTCCCCTGCCCTCAGTCTTTCCCAGTATCAGAGTTTTTTTCAGTGAGTCAATTCTTCACATCAGCTGGCCAAAGTACTGGAGCTTCAGCTTCAGTCCTTCAATTAAATCAAATGAAAACACATAGAAACATGCAGCAGATGAAGGACCATGGTCAAAACTTACCAAACCANGGCCACCTCATGTGAAAATTTGGCTCACTGGAAAATAGTCTGATGCTGGGAGGGATTGGGGGCAGGAGGAGAAGGGGATGACAGAGGATGAGATGCCTGGATGGCATTGACGACTCAATGGATGTCAGTTTGGGTGAACTCCGGGAGTTGATGATGGACAGAGAGGCCTGGCGTGCTGCAATTCATGGGGTTGCAAAGAGTTGGACATGACTGAGTGACTGAACTGAACTGAGACAGTAAGGTGATCAATCCTGTTAATCCCAAAGGAAATATACCCTGAATATTTATTGGAAAGACTAATTTTGAAGCTGAAGCTCCAATACTTTGGTCTTCTGATGCAAAGAGCTGATTCACTAGAAAAGACTAATGATGAGAAAAATTGAGGGCAAGAGGAGAAGGGGACGACAGAGGATAAGATGGTTGGATGGCATCACTGACTCAATGAATATGAGTTTTTTCAAACTCTGGAAGATATGGAATGACAATTGAGCCTGGCATGCTGCAGCCCATGGGGTCACAAAGAGCCAGACATGACATAATGACTGAACAACAACAACAGAAATTTATAATACTAACGATGAAAATGGTCTTTAATTTGATCATGTCTGTCATTAACTTATTGTAGATCATTTTGAAAAAAAATAAAGTTATTTAGATGGACAGGGAGGGCTGGCATGCTGCGATTCATGGGGTCGCAAAGAGTCGGACATGACTGAGCGACTGAACTGAACTGAACTGAACTGAAAGAAGAAGCAAATTAAATAAATAAATAAATCAGCTGCTTAATCAGTGATTATGACATTGACATTTCACTCTCACAAACCTGGATTTGCATTCTAGTTTTAGTTAATTAATTATGTAACCTTAAACAATATACTTAAACTAGGGTTTATTTCCTTATCTTAATAAGAAGATGGGTAACCAAGAGTTGTGACTTGAATTATATCACATCAAAAACACATATGTTAAGGTCCTAACTTTGGTACTTCAGAGTGTGACCATTTTTGGAAATAAGGTCTTTAAAGAGGTTTCATTAAAATTTGGTTATTATTGTGGGCCTTAATTCAATAAAACCAGTGTCCTTATAAGAAAATCTGGATTCAGGTATGGACAAAAAGAAGATGGTGTACAAGGAGAAGAGGTGGTCTATAAGCAGATCCTAGAGTAGATCCTTTCCTCACAGCCTTTAGAAGGAACCAACTCTGCAGAGAGCTTGATCTCAGATTTCTAGCCTCCAGAGTCATATTAAACAACATCTACAGCAACAACTCTGTTGCTTAAGGTACACAGGCTATGATATTTAGTTATGGTGGCCCTAGCAAGCCAGCTGGCTTCCCAGGTGTCTCAGTGGTAAAGAAGACACATGTAATTCAAGAAATGTGGGTTTGATACCTGGGTCAGGAAGATTCTCTGGAGGATGAAATGGCAATTCACTCCAATATTCTTGCCTGGAGAATANGCCAGCTGGCTTCCCAGGTGTCTCAGTGGTAAAGAAGACACATGTAATTCAAGAAATGTGGGTTTGATACCTGGGTCAGGAAGATTCTCTGGAGGATGAAATGGCAATTCACTCCAATATTCTTGCCTGGAGAATACCATAGATAGAGGAACCTGATGTCATAAAGAGTCAGATATGATTTAGCAACTTAACATGCACAGGCATGCAGCCAGTCAATACACTGAGGCTGATATTCTAATAATAGTGATTTATTGAAATATATTTCATGGGCTGTAGAATATTTTGGCAATCATGAGCAGAAGCTGCTTATGTTGAAAATTTGAAAGTGTTTTTTTCCAGTAAAGAAACTTTTACAGACCCTAAGCTATCTTCTTCATTAATCCACATTTTTGGAAACATGTATCTTTTCAAAAAGTATTATCTTGGAATGGGGTTGAAGACGGCAGAGGAGTAAGATATGGAAATCACCTTCTTCCCCCAAAATACATTAAAAAAAAAAATACA
>SJYW01052401.1:0-21085 GCA_006410735.1 Raphicerus campestris
TTTTTTTTTTTTTCAAAGACCACAATTAGATCTTATAAATGTATTTTCTTCAAGTTTGAAATGATGGTTTATTGGAGTCCTGGAGAAAATAACAACCTTTCAACTAACAGAACAGAGCTGAACGAAATGGGAGGAAAGAACAGCGAGGACTAATAATTTAGAGAGAAATTTATAGGCTTGCTGCTCTCATGACTAAGAAATAATTTGCTGTCTGCAGCTTCAGGGGCAAAGAAATAGTGCTCAAAACCAGCTGTGCATGGGAATCTCCTCTGGCATTAATAACGATATGGATGCCCAAGTCCCATCCCAGACGCACTGAATCCAAGCGTTAGAGGAGTGAACGTGTCAGTGTCACACCGGTGAATCTGACCCTCGGCTGGGGGAGCAAGTCATTAAATCCCCTGACCCGAGTAGAAACATGGAAGTGCATTTTCATATTCATCTTGCGCTGGTTCATCCTGGGTTTCCAAGCAATTCGTCCTGGGTTTCCGCCAACATATTTTATTATTATTTATTTTATTTTATTTTTTTCTGCCAACATATTTTAGACAGAACTTCTTTTGGTGGCTTTTCTAATCTAAAATAATCAGACTTCACCTTTCAGATCTGTTTAAAGCTTTTGCAGTTTTTCATGGTTACTTTATCTTACTCTTTATCACCCCTTCATTCTCTGCATTCTCTAATGCATATGTACACACGTACATATATATACATGTATATGCATGTGTATCGTACATGTAGATAATCCAGGTAAATACATTCACATATATATTGATAATTCAGATAAACACATATATATCCTTCCTTTTTCATGAAGGTCAAGCTGTGTTGACTATTGTCAATATTAGGAAAGACTTCTTGTAGTTGTCTTTATCAAATGAATATCTGGTAAAATAATTCTGAAGAAATCCCATACATTAATCTTTTTAATCATAGAACTATTTTGTTTTGCTTCGCACTGACTTTTTCCCAATATACCGTTATGAAAATTTTAAAACATATAGCAAAGTTGTAAGGATTTTAAAGTGAACAGCCATGTACCCACCACCCAGGTTTTACCGTAAACATTGCACTCTGCTCCCACCATCACATATCTCTATCTGTTATTCCTCCCATGTATCTACTAATCTATCTTATTTTTGAAACATTTCGTAGTATATTCATACATTGATTTTAATAACTGTTATTGATGTTTATAATGTTGACAGTGACAAAATACTTCAACTTTGTGTTGCCATTCAGTCAAGTACATTTTTATTCAAAGTGACTCCATGGGAAAAGATAGCACAGGTCAGACACTGTTCTGAGGAAATAAAACAATATTATCTTTTGCTGGTAAGGACATATAAGGATTGGGATTAAGTATCCATGTAGTATAATGTGTATTTTAACAGTTAATTATTTTTGTAACAACTTGAAAATATCATTTTTTAACCAAAATATTAATAAATGATTGCTACTTGCTCAGTATTTTTTAGGATAAAGCACCACTTTAAAGCAGGGCTGCTAAATATTAACAGGTATCTGATTTTTGTCATTGTTTTCTTAAATGTTAAAAATATAAGGAACAGGAAGTTTTCATAAAATAAAGACTTTCACATCAGTTTTATTTAGGACACAATACAATGCTTCTCTTCTCCTCCAAATATCTCCCACCCCTGCCTGAAATCCCACTGTCATGTTTCATGGCTTTTGGGAAGATCCTCTAAAAGTGTGGAGAATTCTCATGGTCATTCCCTACTTTCTTCAGTCCTCTGGGAAAGAGATGGAGACCCGACAGATGGCATATACCCTCAATAGGCAGAGGTTAGAATCAGCCTCGCTGCCTGGTACTTTGGTGTCTTAGAAACACTTCAGGTCACCCATGTGCCCGCAAAATACTTGGACCTCAGAATCAAGGCTGCTCCCCACAACACCATCTCTGAATTCCACCTCCAAGGAGCAAGTAGCTCCTAATGTTTCAGATAAAGTTCCAATGGGCCCAGAAGCGGAAAGGGCTAAATGCAAAGGTGATGAACCCTACTGTTGGAAAGGGAACTGGACCATGAAAAACAGGGCTAGCTCCTCTTGGGCTTCTCAGGTGGCTCAGTGGTAAAGAATCCACCTGCCAATGCAGGAGACGCAGTTTTGATCTCTGAGTTGAGAAGATCCCTTGGAGAATGAAATGGCAACCTACTCTAGCATTCTTGCCTGGGAAAGCCCATGTTCAAAGGAGCCTGGTATGCTATATAGCCCAGAGTTGGATGTGACTTAGGGACTAAACAATAAAACCATGTTGAGGGTTCCCCGGTCTGCATTCTCAGAAATCTGTTCTAGTTTTTAAAATTGAGTCCAGTCCTGTAACATTATTCTTGTTCTGTGTGTTTTCTCAAAGATTTAAGGCAGCAGCTTCTTGCTTAAGTTCCCACAGAACCCTTGGATGAGATTTGTCGAGGATTCAGACCTTCAACTCATGTAAGGTTGTCGCATGCACCCTCACTTCTTCTAGTAACTGTGTTATATTCTTGTTTTTAAAATTCATTTTACTAATGACTGTAGTTGTTTTGCTTTTTTGTGACTTTGGTAGATTGATTGGTTTTCTGACAGGGTATGCCAGGGTAGCAAATCACCGCTTTATTTTTAGAGCAACACTGACTGTTGCTCTAAATGAGATTAATGCTCACATCTCAAGACATCCATTAGTGGGGAAAGCAAGTGGGCGCGATAAGGTGAACAAAGAAGGGACAGAGGGGACAGAGATTGAGATGTGTGGAAGGCATTTTATAGTTTATGAAAAGAATTATTTTTAAAGTCTGCATTTGGATGTGTCTTGGACTTTGAAATGATCATAGACATGTTTATTCTAATATTCTCAAATCTGAGTGGAAAAGATAGAAACAAAATATTGAGTCTTTCTCTTGCAGACTGCCAGAGGTTCTCATACATCTCCTGAATCAACAGATGGACTTCTCTATTTCTTGTTATGTGTGTGTGTATGCTGTGTGCTAGGCCATGTCTGGCTCTTTGCGACCCCATGGGCTATAGCCCTCCAGACTCCTCTGTTCATGGGATTTTCCAGGCAAGAATACTGGAGTGGGTCGTCATTCCTTACTCTGGGGGATCTTCCCAACCCAGAGAGTTTTATGTGGTCTCTTGCATCTCCTGTATTGGCAGGTAGACTTTTTACCACTGCACCACTTGGGAAGCCCCATTTCTTCTTATGAATGTGGCCAAATAATAAATACTCTCATAACTGACCTTGGCTCCTCTGCAACTTTAAAACCGCTCTTCAGTTTCAACCAGAGGTCTCTTCTCCTCTCTCTGTCCCTCTTATTCTTCTCTTTTTTTTCTCTCTCTCTCTTATCACTTCTATTTCAGGTCAAGCTGCTTGCATGGATTTGCTTTAGAATCTAGCATTAGAGTTCTACGGAGAAACAAAACCAGTAAGATATATAGCTGTGTATATAGATTTAGATATGGAAAGATTTGTTATGGAGAATTGGCTCATTCAGTTATGGAAGCAGAGAAGTCCTACGGTGTGCTGTCTGCAAGCTGGAGGCCCAGAGAAACCAGTGGTATAATTCCAGTCTGAGTCTGAATGCCTGAGAGCCAGCGGGGGGCGGATGGTATAATATAAACCCCAGTCCAAGGGCAGGAGAAAATCAAAGTCCCAGTTCAAACAGACAGACAGGAAGCAAAGAGGATAATTCCTTCTTTCTCTGCCTTTTTTTTTCCTATTGAGGTCCTCAAGGAATGGTGCTCACTCACTTCGGAGAGGGTGATCTACTTTACTGAGTGCCCTGATTCAAATGTTATTCTCATCAGAAACATTCTTACATACACACCCACTAATAATTTTTAATCTGGAAGCCTACTGGCCCAGTGAGGTTGACAGATAAAATTAACCACTGCACATCATTAGAATGAGTTGAACACTTGGAGTATGAGGGCTTTCATGGAGCAAAACATGAAGATAGATGCACTCCCGCTTCACTGCGAAAGTAGCCTTTGGTCCCAGTCTCTGCCACTAGGTGTCGCTAAGTAATCTAAGTAAACACTCACTTATGACTCCAACAAATGTGCTGACATTGAGCTGAATGAGGCAGAAATAAAAATTAAGGTGATGTGGTCTAGATAAAATCTTGTGTATTACTTACAACAGCTGTTTAAAAACAGCATAGTGTGTCTCTGGACTATAAATTGAAAAAGTCATGAATTAGCAAAAGCATGTGAAGGAGCTTAGTCTTTATTAGGAAAAATGAATAAATCCTGTGTATGCTATGAGTCTTTCCTTTTTCCTCTACTGGTAAATTGGTCACCCTGCTGCCAGCATTTTCATGAGTATAACTAGTTTTATGTGGTCTAAACTTATTGCTAGGCTGTTAGCATCTGAAGTGACTCTGCTACCCCTGATCCCTTATCGGCTCATTCGCGCATATATTTTATTGTCAAACTTTTTAAAAGACTCTTTTTGAGGGTGCAGACCTGAACTACCTAAAAAGCAAGCTCAGTAAACATAATTCCTAACATTATGAACATCTCTGGGTGAATTCTTATTCACCCTTCCAGTCTATCAGACCTGATCCTCAGGCAGCTCTTCCTCTTTCTTCTCTCCCATAGCACAACTCTGTATCTTCCACAAGGCATTTTTCACCTTACCTGGCAATTAATTTTTCACGTGTCTGTGTTCTCCACAGACTGTGAGCTCCCTAAGGAGAGGGAACGGNTCTCTCCCATAGCACAACTCTGTATCTTCCACAAGGCATTTTTCACCTTACCTGGCAATTAATTTTTCACGTGTCTGTGTTCTCCACAGACTGTGAGCTCCCTAAGGAGAGGGAACGGTGTAGGGAAGCCACGTCTCCACAAAACCCAGGGCTGTTGCCACTGCTGCCCTTGGCTTCTGGCTCATCTGCTGATTTAGAGGCATAACAAGTGAGGAGCAATTACCAGTGCCCTTCAGCACTTCACTAGAACCTTCTCTCATGTCGTTTCAGCAGGGGGTAAACTGAGTGTATGTATTCCATGTTTTATAATACTGTGTGCTTAGGAAGAATAATTAAGGCCTCACTAAATTGATGTGGAAAGAGGTTTTTGTTTTGTTTGAATGGTGTCTTTAAATATTTGTAAAAGGAGTTGCTTATTATTCATCCATTGCCAATCCATTTAAAAATAGTTACACAGTAGAGAAGAAGGGATTATATTAATAAAAGTTGCTAAATCAACATTTAACTTAGGGGAAAGTTTTTAAGCAAATTGCTTCACTTTTCCTTCGTAGGAGACACAACTTGAGATTAGGAAACATCTTTTCTTAAAGAGATGAATGGACTTGCATAATCAAACAAATATATCCAAATGTTGCCAGTAGTTACATCTAAATTTTCTACNTCTGAGCCTCAGAGACATCAATTTTTAAAGCACATTTTCTACAAGACAACTAAGTCCTTTCCATTAAAAAGAAGAGACTTTTAGGGTCTCTTTAGGGTGATTTTCCTGTTTCTGTGTTCTAACCTGACTGATGACAATTTTCAGGGCCAGCTTCCATAACTGACTGTCTCATTCACCTCCATCCAGCCCTCAGGCTGGCGTTCCTGAATCAAAAAGCGAAGGTGAACAAATCTAAATCAGTTGTGGGCAGATCTAAACCTTAGCACTTACTCTGCCTTGCAGTCAGTGCTACTGAATTCCCTTGAGCAAGCATTTAAGCAGTGGGACATCCTTGCAAGTAACCCATTTGCTGATATAGTGCATCAATTACATTTACATAAACCACTCCTTTTGCAAATGGACAATTGGTATTTAGCCAAACACAAAGAGAAAACGTTCTGATACTTATGCCTGAGGACAATCTTGGGTGTGACCAAGATGAAGCTTCGGTGCACCAATTCTTGCTGATATCTGGAGAGTTTGGAGACACCAGGGCCTGATAGGGAGGGCATCCTAGTTGAACCATGAGATGACCCCAAGAACCTGAGGCACAGAGTTTCCGGCTTAAGTGATAGGGATGCTGAAGGTATTATCAGAGATGGGTTGCACTTTGTTTTATTTTATCTTTATTTGTGTTGGCAATTGTAGCCTCTGAGGACCCTGAAGTACATGAAAGCAGGATTTTTACTCTTATCCCTTAAATAATGAGAACTCTCAGTTCAGCAGCTGCTGCTCTCAAAAACACCCACGTTTACAGGGCTTCCCTGGTTGCTCAGCTAGTAAAGAATCTGCCCTCAGTGCAGGACACTCTAGTTCAATTCCTGGGTTGTGAAGATCCCCTGGAGAAGGGAATGGTTACCCACTCCAGAATTCTGGCCTGGAGAATTCCTACAGACCATGGGGTTGCAAAGAGTCGGACATGACTGAGCGACTTTCACTTTTAACAGTTATCAAAAAGCAACAGGAGTAGTAAATACAATTTTAAGGCTTAGCAACTGAATTTCTTAAGATAAAATCCTTGTTAGGCAGATTTAAGTTTTTGTGTCTTTTTGAAAAAGTAAACATCATCATTCTGTGGATTTATGGTCAAACCTTGTTTGCCCTTGAATTTGCCTGTTTGAAAATGGTCAGTTTTTGCACTGCATAAGTGCGTAACACTTCCAGTAACAACAATTTTAATGTATATGTATTAATAGAGTTCCAGAGCAACGGTCCCTGAATTCTGGGACAAAGATCATGAAAGGAGTCCCAGTGCCTCCTCCAAAGATTATCATGGCAACCTCTCTGCTGTATTTATTCCCAGGAATCTTTGTTATTCCTGTCTATAGAATGATTCATCATCTTCCTGAAAAGAATAACCCAAGCTTTAACATTTGTTTTTAAACTTTATGTTTTGAAAGCTGCCATATCAAGTAGCCAGAGAGATTGATTGAACTGGCAAGTAAATAGTCTCCTCTTAACATGCCATTCTGGCAAGATAAACCAGCTGATGGAGTAATCGTAAAAATTCCCCTTGCACAGGTGGTTCAGGAGCTGGCAGAGGTGGCGGGAATTTTTCTGCACAGTGTTCCCCATGGCCTGTCCTGTCTGGTCTGTCTCTATCCCATTGTTCCCTGAAGCTCGGCCTCCATGCTCAGGCCTCTTTCCTGGATGGACTGCCCCACACCCCGCCTCCCCGCCCCAGCACATACTGATTTGAAGAATTAATTTCATGATGCCACCGATAGGATCCAAGGAAATGCTGATCCCTACCTGTTCTTTGGGAATATCCTAGGAACAAACTTGGGTTATTGACTTTTATAATGGGACCTCAGTAGGGCTGGGCTGCATTGATATACACATGCACACAAAATGATATTTGACTGGAATATACAGCTGCAAAGGGAAGCATTTTCCTCCATAGCCATATTCCCATTTTTGCATTTATCCATGAAAGATGGATCTGTTTTGGCATGTGTATGTGTAATAGAGTGGTGGTCCTATTTTATTCAGAGAAATCCCTCAATTTTCTATTTATCTTTAGATCACAGGGGAAGAAAATTTGCCAATTCTTTTGTGTTCTGGATACACTGGGGAGTGAGTCTTAACTTCCCTTTCCATCTTCTCCTCTGCCTTGTAGGACTAGTCAGTCATTCTCTACCTGCTCCTTCCTAACCTACACCATGGTTGGTATGCTTTTATTTTGCCAGCACCATGTCGAGATAATAGACAGCACATCCCAGCTTCTTGCAGCCTCTGTGCTGGTGAGATGGAAGCAGACACTGTGGATGGGGTTCCCAAGGAACCTCTGATTCACCTGGGAGGCACATCCTTTGCTCTAGCCCCTTCCTCTTTCCTGTTGTCTGGATTGTGGATGAAATATCTAGAGCTGCAGTGGCTACCTTGCAACCTCATGGTGACCTTGAAAATAGAAGCTATATATCTAGGATATGAAGTTGAAAATAAATCCTTAGTCCCTGATAACTGTGGGCAGCTTTCCCAGTCCTGGCTAACTTATCTCCGAATAGTATTTGAGGGGAATGAACATAAATGTGTATCTTTTTAACCCATTGTTACTTGGGATTTTGTTCAGCATTGCTGAACCTAATCAGTTGCAAACGATATGCAAGTCATATAATCATGAATAGCTCCATTTGCCTCTTCTCTTTCCCTTCTCCCTCCCATACCTCACACCCCCAAACCCTTGATTTTTGCCCTCTTTTTAGCTTCTTATCATCAACTGGTAAACCCAGTGCTTGATCTACTTATCTCATGAGAACTGGACGCACAGAGGATGTTTGCCACTATTGAACACAGATATCCAGCATTGGTAAAACCCAGACCTTAATTTGCTTTCAGGTATCCGAGATGACAGTAGGATCCTGTCTCTTGGCTTGAGGCAAATACTAGTCAGATTATTAATCACTTCCATTTCCGTAAGGAAGATTAAGGAAAGAGGGATTGGGAAGAACAGACGTTTCCTTTATGGCATTTCTGAGATAGTNGTCAGAAGATGTGTATAAGAGACAGCCCCTCCCCGCCCCAGCACATACTGATTTGAAGAATTAATTTCATGATGCCACCGATAGGATCCAAGGAAATGCTGATCCCTACCTGTTCTTTGGGAATATCCTAGGAACAAACTTGGGTTATTGACTTTTATAATGGGACCTCAGTAGGGCTGGGCTGCATTGATATACACATGCACACAAAATGATATTTGACTGGAATATACAGCTGCAAAGGGAAGCATTTTCCTCCATAGCCATATTCCCATTTTTGCATTTATCCATGAAAGATGGATCTGTTTTGGCATGTGTATGTGTAATAGAGTGGTGGTCCTATTTTATTCAGAGAAATCCCTCAATTTTCTATTTATCTTTAGATCACAGGGGAAGAAAATTTGCCAATTCTTTTGTGTTCTGGATACACTGGGGAGTGAGTCTTAACTTCCCTTTCCATCTTCTCCTCTGCCTTGTAGGACTAGTCAGTCATTCTCTACCTGCTCCTTCCTAACCTACACCATGGTTGGTATGCTTTTATTTTGCCAGCACCATGTCGAGATAATAGACAGCACATCCCAGCTTCTTGCAGCCTCTGTGCTGGTGAGATGGAAGCAGACACTGTGGATGGGGTTCCCAAGGAACCTCTGATTCACCTGGGAGGCACATCCTTTGCTCTAGCCCCTTCCTCTTTCCTGTTGTCTGGATTGTGGATGAAATATCTAGAGCTGCAGTGGCTACCTTGCAACCTCATGGTGACCTTGAAAATAGAAGCTATATATCTAGGATATGAAGTTGAAAATAAATCCTTAGTCCCTGATAACTGTGGGCAGCTTTCCCAGTCCTGGCTAACTTATCTCCGAATAGTATTTGAGGGGAATGAACATAAATGTGTATCTTTTTAACCCATTGTTACTTGGGATTTTGTTCAGCATTGCTGAACCTAATCAGTTGCAAACGATATGCAAGTCATATAATCATGAATAGCTCCATTTGCCTCTTCTCTTTCCCTTCTCCCTCCCATACCTCACACCCCCAAACCCTTGATTTTTGCCCTCTTTTTAGCTTCTTATCATCAACTGGTAAACCCAGTGCTTGATCTACTTATCTCATGAGAACTGGACGCACAGAGGATGTTTGCCACTATTGAACACAGATATCCAGCATTGGTAAAACCCAGACCTTAATTTGCTTTCAGGTATCCGAGATGACAGTAGGATCCTGTCTCTTGGCTTGAGGCAAATACTAGTCAGATTATTAATCACTTCCATTTCCGTAAGGAAGATTAAGGAAAGAGGGATTGGGAAGAACAGACGTTTCCTTTATGGCATTTCTGAGATAGTTGGTGGAAGTTCTGTGGGATGAGAGGGGAATGTGTGAAATAAAAGAGAAAGTTTCCCTAAAGACACAAATATTTAGTTTCATCATGTGTATTTAGATTTCCACATCTGTCTTAGCTTTTCTGTCCTTTCTACTTTTCTGGCTGTTTCAAAATGAGGGAAGGACTGGAGTGAAGAGTGGGGCCACTAGATCCAGAGTCTTTCTGTCCAACATGTAATTCAGCTTTACCTCTCCTTTAGCTGGTGGCCTGAGAATAAATTAGGGGTGTAGGAAGCAGGCATGTTTTTATCCGATGAAGGACAGTACTCATTCTCTCTCCTGTGTGCGTCTGCATAGCAGTGAGGGGTGAGCATGGCACAATGAAGCCATGTAACAGGAGTCTTCTTGCTTCGGGTTTTACACGGTAGGGATCCTAGACCCATCCATGTAAATCGCAACTGAGGAGCAGGAGGGTTCTTTTCTTAGACTGTGATTTTACAGTGAATTAAGTAATTACAGTAATTTTACAGTGATTTGCGATGGTTGTTTGGAACTCAGGATTCAAGGCACAGCCCTTCCTAGGCTGTGTTTGTCTTCTGAGGAACAGTAAGCTAACAATGTTTACTACCTAGAAAATGAGCTAAGGTACCCTTTTCACATTTTAGTATCTTATTCTTCCTGTCCGCTGCCTTGGAAAACATCTGAAGGAAGAGGATCTCATCCTCCATCCTTTTGCTTGCACCAAAAGTGATCTGAACAGCACCTCATGAGCATCAGTTTTCTTCCTAGCCAGATGAAGACTGTTGTGTATTATTTTCTAAATGAGTCATCAGGGCTGATGATCTTGTCAAGGTTTTTATTTTGAAGACAGAATTTAATATTCAGGACACCATGATAACTGGAGTAATAACCTAGAGCTTGAACCTCAAAGCTGTGTGTGTGTGTCCCAGGCTTTGCCCCTGTGGCTGATCCCCTTGGAGCCATGGAGCATCACATGCACCACTTCCTGGCTGCGGGAAGTGAATACCTGCCTGTGTGTTTAAGATTCGACTGCCACACTGTGACTCTATTTAAGGCTACCACCTAGTGTTCACCATTTCCTGTATTTGTTGCCTTATATTTGTATGTCACCTTTTACTGGAAAACACAGGCTTTTCAAAAATACACTCAGGCCTTATCACAAATATGGGTGACAGATGTTGTTCCTCTCTTCCTCCGGATAAGGAAAATGAAAAAGTAGAAAGGAATTATGTGACACGTGTAGACTCACTAAAGCCTTTGTAAAAACTTAAGACTCCGTTTGCCTTCAGCTTAACTTGGTATAATGTGTTAAATCAGCAATTGATTTTTCTCTCATGTAATTTTTAAATTGAGATCTAATTCACACACTATAAATTCAGCCTCCTAAATTATAAAATGTAATGGTTTTTAATACATTTGCAAAGTTGTACAACCACAACCACCTTCTAATTCCAGGACATTTTTATCACCTCAGAAAAAGAAGAAGCTCTATTCACACTAGCAGACAATCCTCTCTCCTTTATCCCCTGGTCTCGTGGCAACCACTCTTCTGTGTCTCTCTGGATTTGCCTGTTTTGGACAGTTCATATAAATTTAATCATGCATTATGTGGACTTCTGCATCTGGTTTCTTCAATTCAGCATAATGTTTCCAAGGGGAATAGTTCATTTCTATTTATGGCTGAATAATATTCCATTGTATGGATTTACCACATTCTGTTTATCCTGTCATTAGCTGATGGGCATTTGAGTTGTTTCCTCTTTTTGGCTGTTATGAATACTGCCACTAAGAATGCTCACAGAAGTTTTCTGTATATGTAGTTCTCAGTTACCTTGATTATACACCTAGGAAGGAATTGTTAAGTATAATTGTAACTCAATGTTTAACCTTATGAAGAATTCTCAAACTGTTTCACAAACAGCCTGCACTGTTTTACATTGCCATAGCAGTGTATGGGGTTCATTTCTCTGCATCTTTGTCAACAATTTTTATCATCTATCATTGATATCAATGATATCAATGATATCATTTATCATTGATAAATGATAGATGATAAATGTGATAAAAAATCACATTTTAGCCATCCAGGTGAATGGGAAGCTATTGATTTTTAAGCAATAATAAAAGGGATATGAAATTAAGAGTCCTTTGGGTCAGTTTCTAAACTGGGTGAATGGCTTATATGGCCCGTGGAATGAAAACTCTTTTCTTCACAGACTTCCCTCATTTTAATTGCTCTATTCCTTACCTATGACAGACATTTTGGAGTCTGCACTTAATAGGAGAGAAGAAGCTATTTGAGGCCTCACCCTCTCTCTCCATTCCAGAGTCCCGTTCTCATTGTACATGGAGGCTTTTCCAATTTTAACTTCCAACTCTACCCAGAAACTCTTCTATCTTTATCACCCAGCTCAATGAATTTAATATCATCTTCTTCAGCTTTTTTAGAATATCTTTACTTTCTCATTTGATTCATTACATATATTAACAATGATACTGGATAGACAATAAGATCCTACTGTATAGCACAGAAAACTATATTCAATAAACTGTGATAATCCGTAATGGAAAAGAATATGAAAAAGAATATATATGTATAACTAAATCATTTTGCTGTACAGCAGTAATTAAAACAACATTGTAAATCAACTATACTTCTCTAAGAAATTTTTAAAAAATTTTAAATGATGATACTAAACACTAAATATGCCCATAACACTTATTATACATGGTATCATTTGACCTTTTTAACAACTCTGTGAGGCATGTTATTACTGTCCCAGAAATTCTCAAGATGAGGAAATTGACGATGACAAGTACAAGGTCAGTGGCTGTGTGGCCATTGGTGGTAAAGTAGGACTAAATAGGGAGGGTGTAATATCTTCTTTGTTTGCCCTGGTATCTACTTCTTCTTAGCCTTTCTTAGTTCTGAAAGTGTGGAGGACTCCCTCACACTGGAAAATCCTGGAAAGTAATTTCTTCAGCCTTCGTCCCTCAAATGCAACCAAAATCCTGGGGGTATTATAGGAATTAATAGCCTTGGGATGACTTGGTTTTATTTAATTATAATTTTAATTATTACATTAGGCCATCTATGTTTCTAGAGTCAATTCNGACAGCAATAAGATCCTACTGTATAGCACAGAAAACTATATTCAATAAACTGTGATAATCCGTAATGGAAAAGAATATGAAAAAGAATATATATGTATAACTAAATCATTTTGCTGTACAGCAGTAATTAAAACAACATTGTAAATCAACTATACTTCTCTAAGAAATTTTTAAAAAATTTTAAATGATGATACTAAACACTAAATATGCCCATAACACTTATTATACATGGTATCATTTGACCTTTTTAACAACTCTGTGAGGCATGTTATTACTGTCCCAGACATTCTCAAGATGAGGAAATTGACGATGACAAGTACAAGGTCAGTGGCTGTGTGGCCATTGGTGGTAAAGTAGGACTAAATAGGGAGGGTGTAATATCTTCTTTGTTTGCCCTGGTATCTACTTCTTCTTAGCCTTTCTTAGTTCTGAAAGTGTGGAGGACTCCCTCACACTGGAAAATCCTGGAAAGTAATTTCTTCAGCCTTCGTCCCTCAAATGCAACCAAAATCCTGGGGGTATTATAGGAATTAATAGCCTTGGGATGACTTGGTTTTATTTAATTATAATTTTAATTATTACATTAGGCCATCTATGTTTCTAGAGTCAATTCTTCTCAGATATTTTCTGATAATTAGAAAATAAATTTACAACTATTTTTCTCATGATTTCAAGCAGAGTCCTATCAGTTGGGTCTATTTCCCTGGTAGCTCACATGGTAAAGAATCTGCCTGCAATGCAGGAGACCCAGGTTCAATCTCTGGGTCAGGAACATCTCCTGGAGAAGGGCATAGCAATGCACTCCAGTATTCTTGCCTGAAGAATTCCATGAACAGAGGAGCTTGGTGGGCTACAGTCCATAGAGTCACAAAAAGTCAGACACCACTGAAGCGACTCAGCATGCAAGTTTAGGATAATTTCTTAACTTGGCAGATAGGAATAATTAAGGCTGACTCCATACACACAGCCTGCAATTATAATTTTTCTTGCCGATGAAACAGAATCCAGCCTTGTCGCTTCATACCGGGTAAAGGATGGCTGTCACTGCAACAGAGTTTTCTCCCACAGCACATTCTATACTTTTGCTGGTTTGTAAACTGCATATACGGAGAAGGCGATGGCACCCCACCCCAGTACTCTTGCCTTGGAAAACCCCATGGATGGAGGAGCCTGGTAGGCTGCAGTCCATGGGGTCGCAAAGAGTCAGACACAACTGAGTGACTTCACTTTCACTTTTCACTTTCATGAATTGGAGAAGGAAATGGCAACCCACTCTAGTGTTCTTGCCTGGAGAATCCCAGGGATGGGGGAGCCTGGTAGGCTGCTGTCTATGGGGTCACACAGAGTCGGATACCACTGAAGCAACTTAGCAGCAGCAGCAGCAAACTGCATATCAGATTAGATGGCAACAATGCTAAAGCATCCTCCACATTTTTGATGCCAGGCTCCCATTAAATGGGAAAAGAGAATGCAAATCTCGACATTCCATGAGAAATGGAAATAAAGGGGCCTCTATTTTTAAGGCCCTATTTAAGTTGAAATAGTATCTCTCTCAGTATTGAGCTTTGAGTCATATATTTTCTCATAGCTTCAAACACCAAAATGAAAACCTCAGGGCCTTAGATACTTTTTAAAAGCTATTCCAACCCTGTAACCCTCTTAAGAGCAAAAACAAAGGGTTAATACCTGGAAATGGTAGGCATTATCTTTTTACATTGGTAAGCTGAAACTCCAATACTTTGGCCACCTCGTGCAAAGAATTGACTCATTGGAAAAGACCCTGATGCTGGGAGGGATTGAGGGCAGGAGGAGAAGTGAATGACAGAGAATGAAATGGCTAGATGGCATCACTGACTCGATGGACATAAGTCTGAGTGAACTCCAGGAGTTGATGATGGACAGGGAGGCCTGGCATGGTGTGATTCATGGGGTCACAAAGAGTCGGACACGACTGAGTGACTGAACTGAACTGAACTGACTATGCAAGGGCAATTAGGTCCTGCTTTTCCTTATTATCTTTTGATCCTTCCTGTGTGAAAACTAGAAGTCATGCCTCTTCTCAGGGGATAGGATATGTGGTGTTTTAGTCGCTAAGTCATGTCCAACTCTTGAGACCCCATGGACTGACTGTAGCCTACCAGGCTTCTCTGTCCATGGGATTTTCCAGGCAAGAATACTGGAGTGGGTTGCCATTTCCTTCTCCATGGTATCTTCCCAACCCAGGGATTGAACCCTGGTCTCCTGAATTGCAGGCAGATTCTTTACCAACTGAGCTATAGGGGAAGCTGGATAGGATAAGATGAAGGTGAAATATCTTTTACATTTCTTCTCTGGAAGAGGAGTGTGTGTGTGTGTGTGTGTGTGTGTGTGTGTGTGTGTGCACATGTGTCTGTTTGAAAATCTTTAGAAAAAGGATAAGAATAACTATAGAATAATGGCAAATTAGTTTTAATTAATGTACAGTAATAAAGCCAACCCCTGAGAACTGTTCTTCTGGATATTGTCATAAATAACACTCATTTCATTACATAAGCAAACATGAGCTCAAAATAATTGAGCTTTTAAAACATTGAAAATTTTTAAGAGGCCATATAACTCAGAGTTTTACTTAAGTTTATTCTATTTCCTTTAAAAATGCTCCCTTTTAACTCTAGTTAATAAGATTCAGGGGAAAATGTGGTTTTGAGTTGCAAGGATCTCTTACTGGAGATTTCTGTTTTCTGATGCTCATTCTCTGACGCAAATTGTATGTGACTGATATTTGAATGATTTTTATAACTGGCACAATTTTTAATTAAAGTGGACATAAATTGTTTTCCATTAAAAAAAATAAGCATACATGTCAATGACTGATACTTCTGGAAGGCTATTCAGCGTTGACTAGAACCTTGTTTTGTGTGATTAAAATACACAGGAATACTTCACCTGTCATGCCTACATGCTTCCCGGTGCCTCTCCACTTGAGCCTTGAAATTATACTTGAACCCTCTGTTTCACCTGATCTCTCTATTTCTAGCTCTTCTAATTTCCATCTTCTCAGTGCTATAGTAATCTCTGAGGGAGATAAATTCAATGGAAATAAAGTTGGAAAACCTGAATTGACTCTAAGCTTAGTTAATGACTCTGGGTAAATTATTTGACTTCTTTGAGGTAATTTATTCATTTATAAAATTGAGGAAATACTTAATATATGTTACTATTAGGCCTTTAACCTAGCATCATGCATAAATCTCTCCTATCATAATTCATTTAGAATCAGTGGTGGTTTGAAAATTTGATACACCAGTCATTTCCTTCTGGTCATTCTCCTCATGCCACATCTCCACACTCACCACTGGTATCAATATTTGTTAGTGTTTAAATGAATTATAATGACCTTCCCCTCTGAGAGATTTTACTGTTTTTATTGTTCAGTATTGACATTTTTCTGTGTTTTATTATTTTTGGAAGTGAGTAATGAGCTAAATGAGTCTTGATACATCCTCATCAAAAAAACTGACTACTTTGTTTCAGAGAACAGTGCTGACACTTGATGGAGCTTCTCAAAGGATCCCTGTGCTCAGTCACTAGGTCATGTTTGATTCTTGTGACCCCATGGACTGAAGCCTGCCAGGCTTCTCTGTCCATGAGATTTCCCAGGCAAGAATACTGGAGTGGGTTGCCATTTTCTCCTCCAAGGAATTGTCCTGACCCAGGGATCGAATCCATGTCTCTTGTGTCTCCTACATTGGCAGGCAGACTCTTTTATCACTGAGCCACCTGGGAAGCCCCAGAGGGTCCCTAGGAAAGACTTTATGGGCAAGATTGCTATAGGACAAGCAGAAAGAAAGGTCAGGGAATGGTAAGAGAGGGTCCAGTGAAAATGAGCCAGGAACTAAGGGCTAATCTTCATGGGAAGGGCACAGTGTCCTCGAATCTGTGGGGCTCACAGAACTGATCAGGAAGGTCTCTGAGGCTACTTGACTAGAGCTGAGCATGCCCAGTAAGAAGATGGTCACCCTGGGAGTGAGAGGAGGACTTGGGAGGGGAAGGTACTGAAGTTGCCTGCTGGCACAGGGCACCTTAGTCAGCAAGGACAGGGGAGGGCAGCTGTGCATGACTCAGCCCGAGCTGGCAGTAGAATTCCTATCATGAGAACTGGAAGCACATTGCCCCCACAAAAGCAATCCTGCCACTCAACCCTGATACAGAATTATATTAGCCCCCTGAAGTAATAGTGGTCCTTGTGAGCTGCTAAGACAGTATAAAATGTTTTGTTCCTAGCAAATGGTATGAACTCAGGAAATTTTTGATGAATTTATGCCTACATTTGTTCAAAAATATTTATGAAATTCCTGTTAGAGGTCCAAGACTATATTAGGTTGTAAGGATATAGTTCTGGATAGGTTCATAGCATTTGTATCCTAGATGGGGAGCCTGACAAGAAACATGTAAGGAAATAAAGAGGATGATATCAGATATTGAAAAGTTCTGTGGTGACTTATCTAGAGTGATATTTTTTTATAGAGAAGTCAGGGGAGTGGTCTTAGAGGCCTGAATCATGAAAATTCACCGTCCATCCTGAGATTCAGGCAAAGGAAACCTTAAGTGAATTCAGTAAACACATGATGTTTGCTGATTTTTTCTCTTAGTAAACCTCATTCAAATATACTTTAGACAAAAAGCTTAATTGAAACTAGTTATTGAACATGCTCTAGATTTCAAGAAATGTGTTAGGTGCTATGGATATAAAAGTACAAACCACGTGTTATGCCTCTAAGGAAGTGGCATTCTAGTGTGGAGAGCCACGGGCATAGCAAATGCAATAAAAAGTGAGAACTGCCATGATGGAGGCAGAGTGGCATTCTGCGGGACACTTGCTGAAAGGTGCCTTTATTGTCACTGAAATAGCAATATATTGGTAGAAAATTCTCCCGAATTTCCCACGTTTCTGCATGCCTTGTCAACAGAGAGACTGACCACCTTTTTTTACCTGTCTTGAGCTATTTTTCAAGGATATTTATATCACTAGGAAACATGTTGGAGGTTATCTCTCTTCCATGATAGGGAGATTTGATTAATTACTAGGATACTAAAGAAAATTGTTGTCGTTGTTTAGTCACTCAATCATGTCTGACTCTTTGCAGCCTCATGAACTGTAGCCCACCAAGCTCCTCTATCAGTGGGATTCTCTAGGCAAGAATAATGGAGTGGGTTACCATTTCCTTCTCCAGGGGATCTTCCCGACCCAGGGATCGAACCATGTCTCCTGTGTTACAGTAGTGAGCCATCTTTACCAGTGAGCCATCAGGGAAGGCCATACTAAAGAAAATCTTTTCCTCCAAAGCGAAGATTGGACAGGTTTCTTTTAGACTCTTTGTTGGAGTTTCCTAAGTTGGATTTCCTCAGTTGTGATGTGAAGTCACTGTATGGCACCACCTCCCTGAGCCACCCTCTAATGCCCCATGGAATTCCNCTTTGGCCCAACACAGACGAGGGAAGGACTGGGCAGATTAGAAAAAGAATCAGCTAAAGCCAAAACGAAAAAAGAAAATGTAGTTGATTAAACAGTGGATTAGACATAGTAGAAGAGGTCAGAGTGGCAACTGTATCTGAAGAGATTGCTCAAAGTGAGATTCAGAGTCGAGTCAGTGGATAAAAATTAAATGAGATGGTGCATTTGAAGGCCTTCATGGGTCTGAGTTTTGACTCAACAGTGTTTGGGTGAAAGATAACCCAGAACTATTCTTCTAGGCTCTGACCACCCTTCAGTGTTCTATGAAGCCTCATCCTCCAAGATCAGCTAACACTGGATTCCGTGGCCAGTACCCTGTCTCCAACAAGAGCTCGCAGAGCCTTCAAAATTATTCAAATAAGGCCAAGGGCCAGTCACGAGCCACTGGCCAACCTGTATTTGTGAACTTGTAACAGCTGACCCTCTCCGGGCTATTTTTATTGCAACAGCGTGGCTCTCTAAAGGACCCATGCCACTCTGGAAGCTGGTGAGACAGGAACACAGGGTGCCAAATGCCTCCTTGCCGCAGCAGTGTAGTGCCAGCCTCTACCAGACTTCTGAATGACGGTACAGCCCCTCCAGAACTGGGGAGTCACGGCTGTGATCAGCAATGCGCCTGATCGGGACTTGAGTCCCAGCTCTGAACACCTGGCTGGGGGTCATCCACCTGACAGCCACTGAGCCCCAGGCTCCTCCTCCGAAAGTGGGGCCAAGGGCAGCTATCTGGAGCAGCTAGCGGCTAGCGTAGGAGCTGGGAGGGAGCGGCTGTGGCGCGTTCGCAGGGCGCCAGCATCTAGCGGGAGCTGGCGCTAGAAGCCCGTATCCCTTTATTTGTTTTGTTGACACTTCTCTACNTATTTACTTGTGTGTCTGCTCAGCTCTCTCCTGGACTGTGAACTTCTTGAAAACAGAGATACATCTGGTTCATGCCCTCAGTATCTCGTGAAGCTTCTTATACACACAGCAAGCACCAGATCAATATCCAGGAGTGACTGACTGCCAGCCATTGAGAGTGACTTGGACAGACATGAGAGCAAGGAAGCCTCACAAGAGATTTTTCTAGTATCTCAGCAAATTTTTATATATTGTGGCTGCTTGGTTTTCTCAGCTGAAAATAATCTGGAAACGAGTTTACAGAGCAAATTGCTTTCAAATGAATTCAGACTTGCAGCTAATAGATGAAGTACAATAAAATTCTCAGAAATCTTCATTGTGCACTGTCTACCCGGGTACAAGCTTCAACCACACTTTTATAAGAAACACCACCTGCCATGCAGATCCACCAGATAATTTACCCCCTATGACAGCCCCCTTTTGCTTTCTCTCATATATTCTTAGCACAGTCCCCATGGTAATAGAAACTTACTCTGAAAGCAGGATGGTTATGTGGGGGTGGAAAGGAGGTGAGTGGTGGTTTTCTGTCTGACTTGGCCTGCTGTTGCTTCAAGTTCATTATTTGCATTTTATCTTGATTTTGATAAACTAAAATGCTTATCAAGTATCTTGCCTTCTGGAAGTTCCGCTGAAATGCATTGGAGCGAAGAGCTCTTGGTGTTCAAGGCCTCAAGAAGTACCCTTACTTGGGACCTTGTGATTTTTTCCCATGGAAGGCAGAAAGGCCCCAGTTTGTATTCCTTACTCTGTACAACTAGATTTCTAGAAATAGAGTTGGCCAAGAAGAACAGCAGAGTGAAGCAAGCACCTGGGGTTATGCCTCTGTGCCTGTGTGCATGTATATGTGTTTGTGTGGGAGTGTGGTGTGGGTGGATGGAGGGAGTATCAAGCGCAGATGAGACACTGCGTGGTAACTTAACAGCTATAGGTAGAGAAAGGAAGAGGCTCTGTCAACTAATACTGATAAAAGATCTGGGGTCTAGATGGCTCCCATCAACCCATGAACATCACTCATGAAGTCAGAGTGAGTGAGAAATGACCCTTAGCATCCCCAGACTGAGGATGTGATTTGGTGACTTTCTCTTTTACTATTTATTTTGGCCTTTGATATTTCTTATTATCATCTCTGCTCTGACTCAATAGTTCTGAAGAAAGATTTGCAATGTTATGTGTGTACCTTCCTTCTCATTTTCTTTTTACCCACCTCCCAAAGTTTGGGCCTGTTTTGTGAGAAGAATTTCAGACTTTTCTCTTTGGAAACAGATTCTGCATTTCCCCTTTGCCTCTCTGAGGATCACTTTTAAAATACTGAGATAAAGAGTCAATGATCACCTTCTCATAATTCATATAGTATTCCAAAGTTTCTTTCACACAGGGAGTGCCAGGTGAGTGAAATCTAGGTTACCTGGACTCACCTGACACCTCAATCTTTCCTGTATGGTGAGGCTGCTTAAACTCCTGACTTGTCTGTTGGTTGTTATAAAATGCTTGGAATTGAACCCACTTTTTCTGTCCTTCTCCCACCTCAAGGTGCCCAGTGCCCTGAGATTATCTCAGGCCCCCGCCATGGCATGGCCATTTATCATCCCTCTAGATGTTATTCTGGGGTATAACCCACACTTTGTACCTATTTTTCTCTTCTAGTTTCTCCTGGTCTCAACATTCTTGAATGTAGTTTCCTCTTCTTCAGGTTGACTGGACAGGTAGTCTTATAAACTCCTTCAAAATCTGCTTCTGATGACTAATAGTTCAAGACTTCCCTTTCACTTTAAATATGTATATAAATCAGGAATCTTCACTTAGAATATATCAGTTGGGTTTTACTCTCTGGGCAAATTGTGTGTGTGAGAGAGAG
>SJYW01052401.1:35043-65420 GCA_006410735.1 Raphicerus campestris
GGCAGCCCATCAGGCTCCCCCGTCCCTGGGATTCTCCAGGCAAGAGTGTTGGAGTGGGGTGCCATTGCCTTCTCCGTTAAAAATCCCCTGAAAAGTAATTTTTCCTGAAAATAATATATTTAATGCAATTAGTATAGCATTTTAAAATTACTGGACATCACATATCTTGTCTTCACAGAATCTCCTGAGACAGATTTTCTCATCCCCATTTGACATCAAGCAATAGTCACCAGGTGGTGAGAAAAATAAGGCTAGAATCTAGATTTTTTTTTATTCCCAATTTTGCATTGCTTTTATTGGCTCATAAAGGAAAGGGAAAGAAAGCAGTACTAGCTGAAAAGTTGTAGTAGAGCTCTATGTTTCCTAAGTGAATATGATGGTACTGTATTAGTGTATAACTTAGGGGCTCAAATTCACATTCTCTCTCTACCTTTAGGTAATTTTCTGGTCATAGTTTTGGTAGTCTAACACAGTGGTAACTAAGGGTTTTTAATTTAAAATTCCTTTAATAAACCAGCATAAGAAATTATCTTAACAAAGTTTTACATAAATAAATATCTGCCTACACTTTGGGAATTATTGGATACTACTAGATAATTTATTATCAATCAAAATTTAATTTAGCCCTCAACTTTTCTCCAGACTTTTGTTAAAATTCCCCTTTTCGGTCTATTTTTAATTCTAAATGAGAGGCACACTCTTTTTTAGATTACTCCAAGGCTCTAATACTTGAGGTTACCTCAGGTTTAAGACTTAAGGTATTATAAGTATATTAGAATGGTGGAATGGTATACTCGGTAGTGGTAAGTTTATGAGTCTTTTTGTTTATTTGGATTTTTTCATTTTCATAATGGGAATATATTGTACTTTTATAACAGGAAAATATTTTTGTACCATTATAGATAAGCAAAATTATAAAAAGGAGGAAAGAAGGGAGGGAGGGAGGGAGAGAAGAAGGAAGGAAAAAAGAGAAAAAGAAGAGCACTGTTGGGTTGCTGCTGTGATTATCTTGCTGTGATTATCCTGTTGGGGCCATGTGGCCAGACCATACCCTGGAAGATGATGTTTTCATAAAGAAATGAGTGTTCCCACTGTTGGCTGTCCTGGAGATAGGCTAGTTCTGGATCTGAAAAAACCCCCATTTGGAGGTTAAGTTGGAAGGTGTAGAAATGCCAGAGTTCTGACTGGTGGGACTTAAGTTAGATCCAACCCAGGGAGGAAGAAGGCTGACTGTGACTCTGTTGTATGGACTCAGTCACCATATCTGGTAGCAGCTGAAGGGAGGGGCCTGTAGCAGCCCCTCGGCTGGGCTCAACTAAGGACAGAGTCACTGCAGATGGGTGGCCCTGGAGAGGAGTGACATCATGAAGATGGTGGACATCGGGGCAACCAGGTGGCTGATGCCATGGTGTTGAAACTGGAGGGGTGAAGGGAGAGGGGAGTGTGTTCCCACAATGCAGGAGATGTGCCAGGAGACCCCTTGAGGCAGAGAAGTTCCCAAGGGTTTAGCTGGTAGAGGTTAAGTTGGGGCAGTGGTGGCTCTTATCATTGCTGAGTTAGATATAAAAAGCAAGCATGACATTTTCTCATGCCTCAGACTTGTGAGACCTGGGACATAAGTGGTGGGGAGTAGGCATGGATAAAAAAGAAAATGCATCAAAATGTGGGATGAAAATACATGTAAGTTGTTGAATTAGAGGTATTTTTTTCTTTTTTCTTTTTCTATGATTTTCAAGTCATGTACAGTTTCTGCCATAATTAAAAATATCAGTATGTTATAAAAGTTATGTGTTGTGTTTGGTTTCAACCCTCAGGCCCTGTTCAATCAGGGTGTCCTTGCTGCCTCTCCTAGTATTGCTGCTATGGAATTATTATTCTTACTATGTCAGTGTATGGAATTAGTACTTTGCCAGCTCTCCGGGATCTGCTTCCAAGTTGACAGGCTTCAGCTTCCAAGCCTCCAGCTCCTTCAGAGTCCCTCTTTCCCCCTTCACAAAAGAGAACAAAAGAGGCTAAATTATATCATATCTAAATATTAAGAAGTGGCAAAGCTGATTGTTACTTTATAAAACAGTCAGGAAGAAACTGTTGACTGAACCCTCCAAGGAATCTAGAAACCTCTTAACTTGCCCAGCATATTTTAAGGGTTCAATAAAGATTTGTTGAATGAACAATATAACCAATCAATACATTAATTACTTCTCTAAGTAATTGCGTGCTAGGTATTATTTAGAATTTAAATATTGACTCCTTTGTAATAGCTCTGTGTTCATAATATTTTTCAGTACTATAAACTGAAGTTCACCAAAAAAGCTTCCTGAGAGATGTGTAATATACACTGTAGGGTTATATTGTTCAGTATAGCAGCCACTAGTCAGATTAAAGTGAAGGTAGAATGGATTAAGATGTGTTGTAAAATATACACTAGATATTGAATTATTTTAATAATGTTTTTAAATTTTGGTTACATACTGTAATGATAGTCTTTTGGATATATTAGGTTAAGTTGAACATATTATTAAAATTAATTTCACTGGTTTCTTTTTATTTTTAAAAATATTTGTGGACTTAAAAAATGCTCACAGCCTGAAAATTAAGTGTTATGTTTTATTTGGTGGGAATTTTTAGAACTTCAAGCCTAGGAGACAGCATCTCAAGTAACCTGAGAGAACTGCTCCAAGGAGGATACCAGGGGGAGCCAGGTTATATGGAAGTTTTGCAACAAAAGTCAGGTGGTCAGAACATCAATTAATTAAAGAAAATCAGATATCACAAATTAAGAAAGTTAGCACTTCTCTTTGTCTGGGAGTCTGGGCTCATTGAAATAATTCTTTTGATTATTCACCTCACCTATCTGGGGCCAGTATTTCCAGGAAAACATCTACTTCTGCTTCACTGACTATGCTAAAGCTTTTGACTGTGTGGATCACACCAAACTGTATAAAATTCTTAAAGAGATGGGGATACCAGACCACCTTACCTGCCTTCTGAGAAATCTGTGTGCAGGTCAGGAAGCAACAGTTAGAACCGGACATGCGACAATGGACTTGTTCAACATTGGAAAACGGTACATCACGGCTATATATTGNAAGTCATGTACAGTTTCTGCCATAATTAAAAATATCAGTATGTTATAAAAGTTATGTGTTGTGTTTGGTTTCAACCCTCAGGCCCTGTTCAATCAGGGTGTCCTTGCTGCCTCTCCTAGTATTGCTGCTATGGAATTATTATTCTTACTGTGTCAGTGTATGGAATTAGTACTTTGCCAGCTCTCCGGGATCTGCTTCCAAGTTGACAGGCTTCAGCTTCCAAGCCTCCAGCTCCTTCAGAGTCCCTCTTTCCCCCTTCACAAAGGAGAACAAAAGAGGCTAAATTATATCATATCTAAATATTAAGAAGTGGCAAAGCTGATTGTTACTATATAAAACAGTCAGGAAGAAACTGTTGACTGAACCCTCCAAGGAATCTAGAAACCTCTTAACTTGCCCAGCATATTTTAAGGGTTCAATAAAGATTTGTTGAATGAACAATATAACCAATCAATACATTAATTACTTCTCTAAGTAATTGCGTGCTAGGTATTATTTAGAATTTAAATATTGACTCCTTTGTAATAGCTCTGTGTTCATAATATTTTTCAGTACTATAAACTGAAGTTCACCAAAAAAGCTTCCTGAGAGATGTGTAATATACACTGTAGGGTTATATTGTTCAGTATAGCAGCCACTAGTCAGATTAAAGTGAAGGTAGAATGGATTAAGATGTGTTGTAAAATATACACTAGATATTGAATTATTTTAATAATGTTTTTAAATTTTGGTTACATACTGTAATGATAGTCTTTTGGATATATTAGGTTAAGTTGAACATATTATTAAAATTAATTTCACTGGTTTCTTTTTATTTTTAAAAATATTTGTGGACTTAAAAAATGCTCAGGACTTAAAAAGGCCTGAAAATTAAGTGTTATGTTTTATTTGGTGGGAATTTTTAGAACTTCAAGCCTAGGAGACAGCATCTCAAGTAACCTGAGAGAACTGCTCCAAGGAGGATACCAGGGGAAGCCAGGTTATATGGAAGTTTTGCAACAAAAGTCAGGTGGTCAGAACATCAATTAATTAAAGAAAATCAGATATCACAAATTAAGAAAGTTAGCACTTCTCTTTGTCTGGGAGTCTGGGCTCATTGAAATAATTCTTTTGATTATTCACCTCACCTATCTGGGGCCAGTATTTCCAGGAAAACATCTACTTCTGCTTCACTGACTATGCTAAAGCTTTTGACTGTGTGGATCACACCAAACTGTATAAAATTCTTAAAGAGATGGGGATACCAGACCACCTTACCTGCCTTCTGAGAAATCTGTGTGCAGGTCAGGAAGCAACAGTTAGAACCGGACATGCGACAATGGACTTGTTCAACATTGGAAAACGGTACATCACGGCTATATATTGCTTATTTAACTTATGTGCCCAGTACATCATGCAGAATGCTGGGCTGGATGAAGCACAGGCTAGAATCGAAATTGCCCAGAAAAATATCAATAACCTCAGATATGCAGATGACACCACTCTTATGGCAGAAAGTGAAGAGGAAATGAAGAGCCTTTCGATGAAAGTAAAAGAGGAGAGTGAAAAATCTGGCTTAAAACTTATTCAAAAAATGAAGATCATGGTGTCTCGTCCCATCACTTCATGGCAAATAGATAGGGAAACAATGGTAACAGTGACAGACTTTATTTTCTTGGGCTCTACAATCACTGCAGATGGTGACTGCAGCCATGAAATTAAAAGACACTTGCTCCTTGGAAGAAAAGCCATGACCAACCTAGACAGCATATTAAAAAGCAGAGACATTACTTTGCCAACAAAGGCTTGTCTAGTCAAAGCTATGGTTTTTCCAGTAGTCATGTATGGATGTGAGAGTTGGACCATAAAGAAAGCTGAGTGTCAAAGAACTGATGCTTTTGAACTGTGGTGTTGGAGAAGACTCTTGAGAGTCCCTTGGACTGCAAGGAGATCAAACCAGTCAATCCTAAAGAAAATCAGTTCTGAATAGTCATTGGAGGAACTCATGCTGAATCTCCCACTACTTTGGCCACCTGATGCGAAGAACTGACTGATTGGAAAAGACTTTGATGCTGAGAAAGATTGAAGGCAGGAAGAGAAGGGGAGGACAGAGAATGAGATGGTTGGATGGCATCACTGACTGAAAGGACTTGAGTTTGAGCAAGCTCTGGGAGTTGGTGATGGGCAGGGAGATCTGGTGTGTTGCAGTCCATGGGGTCACAAAGAGTCAGACATGACTGAGAGACTGAACTGAACTGATCCTGTGTTTTCAGATCCAGTTTCTTCAGGGTTCACCATGGGGAGTGACTGCAGGGAGTGGCGGTAGTCTAGTGGCTGCTAGATGGCAGGTATTCTTTTCCTCAGACTCACCAGCTCACATTGGAAGAATGCAGTCACTGATGACTGTGACATCTTTATTCATATGGCATAAAATATTTCATTTCTCATATGATTACTAGAAATGTTAAAGTCACATATGTAGCTCATAATATATCTATTGGATAGCACTATTGTAACAAACATTTTTAAAGGAGGGGATTTATCACATAGTTTTCATATGATTTTATTGTAGTACTGAAAATCTCCTTTCTCATCCTTCTGCTGTATACTGTTGTAAGCCCTTATTTCTTCTCTTGGTCATATAATGATTATTTGACAGTAAGAAGATCATAAAGTCAAGCAGCAGTATAAAAACAATGCTGTCACTGTTAACTGCAAAATATGGGGTGGGTCGGAGAAGGCAATGGCACCCCACTCCAGAACTCTTGCCTGGAAAATCCCATGGACGAAGGAGCCNGACTGCAGCCATGAAATTAAAAGACACTTGCTCCTTGGAAGAAAAGCCATGACCAACCTAGACAGCATATTAAAAAGCAGAGACATTACTTTGCCAACAAAGGCTTGTCTAGTCAAAGCTATGGTTTTTCCAGTAGTCATGTATGGATGTGAGAGTTGGACCATAAAGAAAGCTGAGTGTCAAAGAACTGATGCTTTTGAACTGTGGTGTTGGAGAAGACTCTTGAGAGTCCCTTGGACTGCAAGGAGATCAAACCAGTCAATCCTAAAGAAAATCAGTTCTGAATAGTCATTGGAGGAACTCATGCTGAATCTCCCACTACTTTGGCCACCTGATGCGAAGAACTGACTGATTGGAAAAGACTTTGATGCTGAGAAAGATTGAAGGCAGGAAGAGAAGGGGAGGACAGAGAATGAGATGGTTGGATGGCATCACCGACTGAAAGGACTTGAGTTTGAGCAAGCTCTGGGAGTTGGTGATGGGCAGGGAGATCTGGTGTGTTGCAGTCCATGGGGTCACAAAGAGTCAGACATGACTGAGAGACTGAACTGAACTGATCCTGTGTTTTCAGATCCAGTTTCTTCAGGGTTCACCATGGGGAGTGACTGCAGGGAGTGGCGGTAGTCTAGTGGCTGCTAGATGGCAGGTATTCTTTTCCTCAGACTCACCAGCTCACATTGGAAGAATGCAGTCACTGATGACTGTGACATCTTTATTCATATGGCATAAAATATTTCATTTCTCATATGATTACTAGAAATGTTAAAGTCACATATGTAGCTCATAATATATCTATTGGATAGCACTATTGTAACAAACATTTTTAAAGGAGGGGATTTATCACATAGTTTTCATATGATTTTATTGTAGTACTGAAAATCTCCTTTCTCATCCTTCTGCTGTATACTGTTGTAAGCCCTTATTTCTTCTCTTGGTCATATAATGATTATTTGACAGTAAGAAGATCATAAAGTCAAGCAGCAGTATAAAAACAATGCTGTCACTGTTAACTGCAAAATATGGGGTGGGTCGGAGAAGGCAATGGCACCCCACTCCAGAACTCTTGCCTGGAAAATCCCATGGACGAAGGAGCCTGGTGGGCTGCTGTCCATGAGGTCGCTGAGTCAGACATGACTGAGCGACTTCACTTTCACTTTCATGCATTGGAGAAGGAAATGGCAACCTACTCCAGTGTTCTTGCCTGGAGAATCCCAGGGATGGCGGAGCCCAATGGGCTGCCATCTGTGGGGTTGCACAGAGTGGGTTGGACACGACTGAAGCAACTTAGCAGCAGCAGCAGCAGCATGGGGTGGGTTAGAAGTTCAGGGACTAAAAGTACAAGAATTTTGTTTAGAGGAACTGAATAGATGATAATGAGCTCATAGGAGCAGAATATACCAAGTACATGAACTGTTAGGAATCTGAACATATGTTTGAAAAAGAGAGACCTTTGTTAAGAAAGATTATTGTGAGATGGTGCAGTGGAGTATTTTCAGGTGTGATTCCATCGTTTGGTATCTTAAAATCTTACAGTTCTATTTTCAAGTAAGATAGACCATCTGTACTTGAGGTACTTTTCAGAAATCCCAATCTTAACTGTCAAAACCTTGGTAAGAATGAATGATATAGCAAACTGCCAAAGAGAACACTAACCATCCATCTGATAACATTCTAGCCAACAGCTAATACATTTGGATAGTATAAGCCCAGTTTCTCATCCAAATGAACTTCAGTTCAGCTCAGTTCAGTCTTTCAGTCATGTCTGACTCTTTGCGACCCTGTGAACTGCAGCATGCCGGGCCTCCCTGTCCATCGCTTAAACATAGTTATATACCATAATCTCAATTACTTTGAGTTGATGTAGGAAATGGCCATGTGATATATATGTGACATGTTTTTACAGAACTGATATTATCCAGTGGGTTTCTCAAAGTCTCTGTGATTAGAATCCATATGAGTAATTTGTCCTTGAGTTAGAATGTGTTTTAAAAAAAAGTTCTCTCCTTAAAAACTCATCTTTCCTTTTCCTTGACAAAGAGGTCCCATGATACTGCTCTTTTGCCGTGGGTAATCATAAGCTCAGAATTAATTTAGTACTTAATTGTGGTAATAGTTTAATTTCTGGTTCTTGATAAAATTATCTTTCTCTAATTCCTTTCCACTCTCTTATTTTGACTTGAAATACCCTCAGTACCTAATTATAGAGGTGGCTCTTAGTGGGCTGGGGCTCATGCTCAGCTACCCTGACATGAAAAGTACCCACCACTTCCCCTCTATGCCCAGTGCAGCCACACATGATCCCAGGGAAGACTCTCACTCTGTCCTCAGTTAAGGTTCAGCCATGTATTAATTTTTCTGATGCAATATGTAGAAGGTCCCAAACTAAGTAGAAATATAACATATTAAGATATGCCTGAATATATTCTAACCTTAATTCAAGGTAAGGGAAAAATAGTCTCCCCCTCCCCACCTTTTTTTTTGCTTTTGTAAAGAATGAAAGCCTTAAAGGAAAGAAAAAAATCTCTCTGAAGTAGTGATAGAAATAAGGAAGAACTAAAGAATTGCAAACTGAGAAAGGTGACAGCAATAAAACCTTGAATTAAAAGTCCAGTTGTGTAATGAAATTGTGCTCAGTACTTTATGAAGAATTCCTACTAGGTGATATAATGCCCTATATGATCGATTTCCAGCCTGCCTTTCGAGCATTGTGCTGCACTCTTCTGCTCCAGGCATGCTGACCTTCATGTTCCTCAGGTGGGCCCACCTCATTTTTGCCTTAGGACCTTTGTACTAGCTGTGACTTCTACCTGAAATACTCTCACTACATGTTTACATGTTTGGCTCTTTGTTATTATTCGAGTTTCATCCTAGGGCTTCCCAGGTGGTACAGTGGTAAAGAATCTGCTGGCCAGTGCAGGAGATGCAAGAGACATGGGTTTGATCCCTGGGTCAGGAAGATCCCCTGGAGTAGGAAATGCAACCCACTCTAGTAGTCTTGTCTGAAAGATTCCACAGACAGAGGAGCCTGGTAGACTACAGTCCATGGGGTTGCAAAGAGTTGGACACAGCAGTGCCTGAGCACACACACATTTCATCCCCAATAACAATCGGTGAGACGGTTTCAGACCATTTGAAGAAGTCCCTGTAACTTCAATCCCTGTCACATCAGTTTTTCTTCATTCCTTGCTCTCATCACTATCTGAAATTATATTTGGCCATGTTCCATCTTTAGAATGAAGGCATCTGACTAGAGGTGTTATTTGTTTTGTTCTCCTCTCTGTCCTCCGCACCTCATGTTACTGAATCACACTTGGGTCCACTCAGTCATGCACAGTAAAGCCAGTCTACTGACACCAGATTGTGGTGAAGGAAAGTGCAGCATTCATTGCAGGGCATTGAGAGGGAGTCCAGGGCAGCTAGTGCCCCAAACCCCTGAACTCCTAGACAAGTTACAGCAGAGCATTTTCAAAGGCAAGGTGAGGGAGGGGTGTCCCAAGCTATGTGATCAGCTCCTGAACAGTTCTCTGACTGGTCGATGGTGAGGCAACTGGGTAGTGTCACAGATTATAAATCTTTAGGCTCCAGTAGGTCTGGGAACTATGTGCTCATGATCATCAAGCAGTTAATTTCTTCCATTTGGTGGTGGTTTCAGCATCTATAAAACAACTCAGGAAACGTGCATCAGATACTATTATCTAGGTACTTCAGAGAGGAGCTAAAGCAGAGGATATGGGGGATGGGTCTGTCCCAGGAAGGCCCCATAGAGTCCTGCTTAGTTACACTAGGACAGTGTCAGGCATATGGAAGGTTCTCAGTAAACATTTTTAAATCTATTTATTTACTCATCCATTATTGTCTTAGGTCAGGTTCCCTGTGAAACAGACTTTCAAATGGAGAATTTAGTGAATGGAGCCTTTGGGATCAACACCTGGGGGCAGGGGAGGAGGTAAGACTGGACAGAGGGAGGAGCTGAACTGTGATGGGGCCACAGCAAAACTTTAGTCAGTCCCACAGGAAACTGGAGTTGGATGATCCTTGGAGTTGTCACACCTTGAGGCAAGAGGGCTTGGATTTCATACCTCTGGAAAGCGGACAAAACCTTGGGCCACTCAGCTGTCTTCAGTCAGAGCAATCAATCCTGGGCATGAGACTCAGCCACCAACTCTGTCCCAAAGGGGGAGGAGGAATCTGGGCCACGGAACACATGAGCACTGCAGTTCATGACCTGAGCCAAGAACAGGTCTAGCTGTTGGTGGGCCAGCAGTGAGCTAAAGGAGGAGTATGGGTTCCTCCATAGTCCCTGCCACTCCAACTGATGCACTATCATGCTGCAGGGATTTCTCATTCCTAAGATACAGTTTATTTAGACTCCTGGAAATAGAAAGTAGAATGGTAGTTCCCAGGGGCTCGGAGGTACGGGACTGGGCAGAGGTTGATCAAAGGCCTCAAGCTTTCAGCTATAAGATGAGTGAGTTCTGAGATGAGTTCTAAGATATGAGTTTTAAGATGAGGAAGTTCATGCACAGCATGATGACTAGTTAACAACACTGTATTATATACTTGAAAGTTGTTAGGAGAGTAGATCATAAATGTTATTACTGCCAAAAAATGGCAATTATGTGAGGAGTTGGAGGTGTTACTAACCTTATTGTGGCAACCATTTCACAGTAGATCCATATGTCAAATCATGTTGTACACCTTAAACTTACAGATGTTATTAAAAAAAAAAACAATAAAAGTGGAGAGGGGGAGACAGAGTAGTTTGGCTATCCTTGTTCAAGGAGATCTGTATTGTTTGACCCATCGTGCCTAAAATACTATAGCCTGACATTTAGAACTTTGTGTCGTTGTCCCCTGCCTTTGCTGTCAATACTCACTGTGCCAATCCAATCTCCGTGTTGTCTGCCTAGCACACAATGGACTCACTTCTTCCTTTGCCTATATTACACCTCCCAGTCCTCTCTGACAAACTACTCTTACACTTCATTTCAAAACTCACTCTTGCAGAATAGTCCCCATTAATACAATGCTATTTTATCTCTTTAATACATCCACATTTATGCAATACCAGAGAAGAGGGTATGTGAATATTGGAAGATATAACTGAATGGGAATAATACCTGCTGCATAGTAAGTGCCATTTTAAAGCCCTTTTTATGTAAATGATTGATACTAAATATTAAGTGTTATAGCCACAACAATAAATGAATGTGTGCATTCCCTGTTATTTAATAAACCTAATTCATGGCTTACTGAAGTAAGACAGGGAAAAAAAGATTATCTAGTCTCAACATCTTATTTTCAAGATGGGAAAACTGGAGCATGGTGATTTTAGGTGAATTGTCTGAGGTCATGTATGTGGCTGAACTGGGATGAAAGCTCAGACTACCTCATTCATAAAGCATTATAGTTTTCACTTCCCCAGGCTCAGTCTCTTGGTAGCTATTTGTTCATGTGAACAATGGCCACTCTCATCTCTACAAGGGAGGTGCCAGATGCTGAGAGCTTGAGGTATTTATGGAGGGAAGCAAACACTTTGAGTTGTGGAATTCAGAGGGAGCTGGGGACCATGGAGACACAAGCCCCAGGGCTGATAGAGCTGAGAAAGGTGGACGTTGTAGGTGAGTTGGGGCAAACATTTCATTTGGCAGGTGTTAGGAAATGAGAGAATGTAAGGTATGTTCATGAGGAAATCCATGGACAGCCTAGCTGAATATAAGAAATAAGCTAAAAGGCAGGCTTTCCTGTGTGCTACAGGCAATTCCTAACCTGTCAGGAAAGGATGTTGTCATTCTCCCACCAGAATTTATAACTTGACAGCTGAGAAGATTTCTACAATTACGACACTAAACGTTTGTTTCTAATGGGAGAGGAGTCTTGCATTCACTGCCATGCTGCTGTCACAAAGAGACCTGCTGCTTTTGTTTTGTTTGCCAAGAACTAGAGGCTGGCTTCACCATCCCGCTCATAACTTGGCCACCATGCACTCTTTTCTCTTACTATGAATACTCATGTGAAAGCTTTGCAACTATTTTAGGCACTTTGTGTAGAGTGGCCTTCTAGATGGTGCTGGGGCTCCCTGCATTCTTACAGTGAGCTAGTAGTGGCAGATTTCAGGAGCAATGCTTGCTAGCAATGAAATTCTGATGAACAGTTAGGAATGAAAGTATTCCAGGAGACAGAGCTCCGCAGAGGCTAAGTGTGCACTAGCATTGCAAGTGTGACCAATCACATGTTCATTTGGCAGGCAGGCAGTCTCCATGACCCCCACAGAGCACAAAGGCATTGGCGTTGAGGGACGCTATCAGTGTCACTGAATGTTGTCAGCAAGCAATGGTCTCCCATCAGCAGGGAAATCCTGAGGCAATCCAAAAGCGTTTATCAATGCATACATCAAAGCCAAAGCAAGAAAGTCATTTCCAAAGTGAGAAATGTCTAATCTGTGTCATGTTTCCCAGACAAATCCCTTTCTTGTACAATACCAGATGACAAATGCTGCAGCTGCTCCTCTATTGGATGCCTGCACAAAACAGGCAAAGAGGAACAGTTGCTACACATGCCATACATGATCCCTATCCCAATTGGCTCAGAGAATTGCTTTCTTTTCTATGTGTCATAAATCAGATAACATGGGGAAGTCATTTTAAAAATAGTCCCTTCATGGTAATGCATGAGTTCAGTTGTTTCAGGAGGCCAAGTGTTAGTTTCAATTAAAAAAAAAAAGGTATCGCTGCTTTATATGTGGTGTTAGGAAAAGGTGTGGCATTTGAATATGATTGCTGAGATTTGGAATTCCAGAAATACCAGGCATTTTGAGTAACACGTGAATAAGAAGTAAAGAAACTACTGGTCCTTTACTTAATACTTTTTAATAATACAACAGAATTTGGAGATTCACACTGTCTGCTTCTCATTTTCTGGATGACTCTGATCCTTCAGATTAGATCCATACATTGGAAAACCAGGGACCAGACAGCTTGTTTTTGCTTTCCCGACATGGGTCGTTGATATCCCCAAGGGTTTCAGTGAGGATCTCATGGCTTTCTCACTATGAATGAACAATTCTTGGTTGCCATGATTTCTGGCTGTTCTAGGTCAGGGACACAGTCATAATAAACCTCTACCCTATAATTCATGTAACAGGTTTGTATTAAATCAGTCCCATTATGTTGTCTTCAAAAAAAAAAAAAAAAAGAAATTAGTATCCGATCCCATCACTTCATGGCCAATACATGGGGAAAAAATGGAAACAGTGACAGACTTTATTTTCTTGGGCTCCAAAATCGGTGCAGATAGTGACTGCAGCCATGAAATTAAAAGACACTTGCTCCTTAGAGGAAAAGCTATGACAAAGCTAGACAGCATATTAAAAAGCAGAGACATCATTTTGCCTACAAAAGTCCATATAGTCAAAACAATTATTTTTCCAGTAGCCATGTATGGATATGAGAGTTGGACCATAAGAAGGCTGAGGACTGCTTTTGAACTGTGGTGCTGGAGAAGACTCTTGAGAGTCTCTTGGACAGCAAGGAGATCAAACAAGTCAATCCTAAAGAAATCAGCTAAGAATATTTATTGGAAGGACTGATGCTGAAGCTGAAGCTCCAGTACTTTGGCCACCTGGTGTGAAGAGCTGACTCTTTGGAAAAGACCCTAGTGCTGGGACAGATTGAAGGCAGGAGGAGAAAGGGGCAACAGAGGATGAGATGGTTGGATGGCATCATTGACTCAATGGACATGCTGCTGCTGCTAAGTCGCTTCAGTCGTGTCTGACTCTGTGTGACCCCATGGACTGTAGCCCACCAGGCTTTTCTGTCCACAGAATTCTCCAGGCAAGAATACTGGAGTGGGTGCCATTACCTGGTCCAGGAGATCTTCCTGACCCAGGGATCAAACCTGAGTCTTCTCCCTCTCCTGAACTGGCAGGCGAGTTCTTTACCACTAGCACCACCTGTGAAGGCCAATGGACATGAGCTTAAGCAAACTCTGACAGAGGGTGAAGGACAGGGAAGCCTGTTGTGCTGTAATCCATGGGGTTGCAAAGAGTCAGACATGACTGAGTGACTGAACAACAGCAGCAACATCATGTTGTCATTCTAACTGGTTTCACTTCTAGTGCCTTTGTGCTTGGGTCACTGTGTTAGTTTGCTGACTGTTAGTTCTTTTGGGACTGCATTCAGTTTCACCTTCCTACTCATTTTAGAGATAAGGTAACTTCCTCTAAACTCAGGTTGCCTGACTGCAGCCCCACAACCTCCTGCTGGATCTCTTAAGGATCTCCGATTGTGCTAGCTCCTTGGACTCTCTTTTCCAACCTGTAGAGCTTCCTGGTCTCTGGGTCAGGCTTTATCTGACCCAATCCCCCAAGCTAGTTTCAGTGGCTAAGATTGTAGGACATAAATACTTCCTTAGTTTTAATTTTTATTCCTGAACATTCTTTAAGCTGCAGCTGCCACCTTGTTACTTCCAATGTTCACTTGTTCATTTAAAAACATTTAAAATTTCTATATTTTGCCAGGCACTGAAGCTGATACCAATAATAATAATAATAATAATAATAATAATAAGGCATGATTCTTTCCTTGAATTCACAGTCTAAGGTAATGTTCTATATAGTAATATCCTATGTTTGTATAACCTTTCAGTGTTCACAAAGAACTTTCATATGTTATTTCTTGACTATTATTCTTAAAGCAATAGATTAATTGATTTTCCATATTCAAGACTACAGCTATCCCAAAGGAGTCATGAAACTAACTTTCCCATGATGTAATTTAGTTTCGTACTGGAGAGAAACCTTATAAAAGTAATGAATGTGGGAAAGTCTTCAGCCAGAATTATCACCTTTTTCAACACTCAAGAATTTGTACAGGAGAGAAATGCTATAAATGTTTCATTGCCTGAGAAAACTGGTTTTTGACTTATATTAGCTGGTGAATTTTTTATTTAAAGAGGTCTCCTATTCAGGGCCATTGGGGTTTCAATACCAGGTTCATCTCTTTTAAATTGAGAGAATGTGGGGCTTGTGCTTTTGAATTATATTTATAAGTAGCTTTGTTATTCAAAGTTGACAGCCTACAGAAAGTCTGATGGGCTTACATAATAATATTTTTTGTACATTTTGGTAAAAGATGACATAGGATGAATAGTCACTATGGTTAGATAAGGCATAGCAGTGCCATTGGAAAGTACGGAAACAGCTAAGAATGTTCTGTTGTCAACTGAAAAACATACCTTTGGGAATTGCAAAAAACAGTTGCCAGTGACATCCAATGCCAAGTCCATAAAGGTGTGATGGCAGTGGCACTTTATGGAGCTACATTTTTTCAACTCAAATATGCCAAACTTTAATTTACTTTTAGGTAATTTGCTATAACTATAGGGTGAGTTGCCCACCAGCTGAGGTTAGCACCATATGTATATAAAATCTGTCTTCTTAAACTCAGCAAGTAGACGGCAGAAAGGAAAGCAGAGAAAACAATTTCAAAATATCTACTGCATCTTGGCAACCCAGGAATGCTCAGACCCCTCAAGAGAATTTTGAAGTTGATTCTTCAAAAGCTGGAAAAATAAAATTGGCACCTGAATGGATACATTTATAAGAGCACCTTGGGTTGTCAGTCATAATCATAAATTGACTTCTTATTCTGATATGTATGTTAAAGTTAAAATTTTGTGATCATCCAATAAATTATTGCAAAATTTTGTCTATTCCCTTAAACTCTGTCTTTAAAGATGGCCTTAGAAAAATACCCATGAATAGCTCTTATCTTAAAAACCTTAGAAGAAGAAAAACACGTGCAAAAGCATAAACTGTGGTAAAAGAATCAAGAATTCAGATATTTCATGCTGACATTGTATCACTGGAGTTTCAATGTAAAAATGTCCTCTCTCTGCACTCCACTTCAAATTGTAAAGCTGTTTCAGATGAACATTACAGAGATGTGCTTACAGCACCAGAAAGCTGTGCCTTAACACATACAGCACTTGTGTGCCAGAACACATGCCAAACTCCACACAACATTCTCCTGGGCACTGTTCTCTGTCCCCTTCTATCTTATCATTACGACCGTAAGGGAAACAGCTGAGTTGGGAAACCAACCATGAGTGACTTCCAACTATGTCCCAGGTGTTGAAATTCGTGTTACAATATGCTGACTCCTTTAATCCTTAAAGAGATTGTATTATATTTGTGTGATTATTCCCATTTTACCTGTGGGAGAACAGAACTGAGCAAGTTTACTTACTTTGCTCAAGACCACACAGCTCATTATTTAAGCCCCTCTGCACTTCTGCCACCTGGGAGTATGTGGTATTTATGATGCACAGACCCAGGAAGGTCAAGATGGACTCACTAAACACATGCTACCCCCGTGGAGCTTACATTCTTTTGGAGAAGACAGGAAAGAGAGAAAGGAGAGAGGGGAGAAGGAATGGAGGAAGGAAGGGGAAAGAAAGGAAAGAAAAAAGGGAGGGAGGAGATGGTTTTATAGTGATGTGTGCCCTGAGGAAAACGAAACAGGAATGTGTAAGCACAGGATAGAAATAGGAGAAATATTAAATGGTAAAGACAGGGAGGAACAGCATAGAAGATGATCTCTGAACTAAGAACTGAACAGAGAGGAGGAACCGGGCACTCAAGGATCAGGAGAAGAAAGTTTTAGCTGAGGGACCAACAGGCCTAGGCACTGAGGCAGAAAACAACTCCATTTGTTTTAGAAACGTAAATCCAAGTGCAAAAATCCTACAACATACTCAGTAAATTGAATCCAGCAGGACATTAACAAATCAATGTCAAGTCATGCAAAAGGTATTTCAACTTTTCAACATCTGTCAAGGTAATTCACTAAATTAAGAGAGGATAAGTTAGATGATTATATCAGGAAAACTGAATTAAATATTCAATCAGATATAACCCATTCATGACAAAGAGGGGAAAATGCCCTTCAGGAACTAGAAATACAAGGAAATTTCCTCATAGAGGCTAAGCGAACAGCTTTAGCAAACATTGTACTTAAAAGGGAAATAGTAGAGTCGATTTAGTTTAAACAGCAGTGTCATCTCTCAGGATATTATCCAACAGATGGCTGTGGCCATCAAAATAAGGCAAAGGAAATGAGGTAAAATTATTGAAAAGGAGACGATAGAATTTGTCAGATGATACGACTGTCTACCTTTGAAATCTAAGACAAACAACATATATTCTATTACAACTTAAAATAGCTCATCAAAGAGGCAGAGTTTGCAATCAACGTATAAAAAGCAATAGCTTTTCTTTTTTATTGTTTTATTGTAAAATGCTTAACACAAGATCTACCCTTTGAACAAAATTTTAAGTGTGTAATGCATTTTTGTTGACTGGGAGTACGCAGTGCTGTACAGCAGTTCTCTAGAGCTTGTTCATCTTGCTTGACTGAAACTTTATGCCTGTTGATTATGACTCCACATTCCCCTTCCTCCAGTGCTTGGTCGCCACTGTTCCATTCTTTGCTTTCCTGAATTTGACTATGTACTTTCAATGCCTCATATAAATGGAATGGTTGCAGTACTTTTTTCTGTGACTGGCTGATTTCACTTAGCTTAATGTTTTCAAAGTTTCTCCATATTGTTGCATATTGCAGAATTCCTTTTCAAAAGCTGAAGAGTTTCCCACTGTATGTATATACCCCATTTTCTTTACACATTTATTTTTAGGTGGACATTCAGGGTGTTTCCACACGTAGGCTATCGTGAATAGTGCTACAGTGAATATAGGAGTGCTAGCTTTTCTATCCACCAACAAGAACCATTAGAAAACATAATTTTTAAAAGATAATTCAGATTTACAATTGCCACAGCAACCAAGTAGTAGTCAAGAATAAGGTTCATACAAATATAGGAACTTTACAGAGAAGGATATAAATGTATACTAAAAGCAGTAGAGTAAGGTTTGAGTAAATGGAGAATGACTTGTGTATTTAAGGATTCAATATTATAATGATGAAAGTTCTTCCCAAGTTTGTCTTTGGATACAATGGATTCACAATCAAGATTGCCATAGCATTTTTCATAGAAGAGTATATATACAAAATTGCCAAGATGATTTTTAAATTTTTTAAATATATTATTATAAAGTATAATAATGAAAACAACATGACTTTGTAGATAAATAGAACCATAGAACAGACTAGAAGGTCTGGTTTAGTATAAGAACTGCAGAACTTTGACTTAGTGGGGAAGGGATGAACATCTCAGTAATGATGTGATAACTGATTATTCATTTACAAACATAAATTCTTATTGAAGAATTATGTATGTATATGTGTATATGTCTGTGTGCACATGAACTACACACATTTACCCTGAGAAGTACATGTGCACAGGGAGGCTTGTAGAAGGAGGATTTCATTATCATTTTAATAATGAAATATCAGAAAAAATGTCTATTATTGCTTGAATCATGAAACAAATGATGGCATATCCCAAATATGAAATATCATGTAGTTGATAAAAGCATGAGGTGCATCCATATGTGATCACACTGAAAAATCTCAGAGTCATGTTTCTGAGAGTAAAACAAATTATAAAATAATCCAATATTATACCATTTTTATAAATCAAGTTACAGAAGTTATTTCACATGAAACTCCTGATTTATTATGTCTGTATATGTAAATATATATACATATAAAGGAAGGGAAATGTTTTAACAGATAAAATTTTTATATATTATACAAATACTTTCACATATTTAATGTATTATATATGAACACACACAGACAAATATATACATATATAATTGACTACAATATTTTCATTCCTTTAGGGAAGAGTCTGATCAGGATTTTCAAGACTACATGGCAGAAAATCACTTTGTGCTTCAGAGATTATCTAAATATGTCATATTTTGTATTATTACATTTTCTAAGTAGAATAATGTGAAGTGAATCTTCTCAGAAGAATCCCTGTAAATAAAAGATTAAACTATTGTGGGCTGATGAATGAAATGAGCTAAGAGGCTAAAATCCAATAATTTTTCACTACTTTCTGGTTAAGTATTTCGGAAACATGAACAAAGAATCAGAAGGAAAAAGCAAAGTCTAATTATTTAACCATATCCCTGTAAAAACCATAGAATGCTTTGGCATAGTTATTCAGTCTACTTTTCCTGTTGTATTAGGACATACGTTTCTCAGGACATATGTTAGTCCAGGGCTTAGATAGAATATTGATTTCCATTTAAAGATGGCATCACAAAAGTATACAGAAATACACTGTTTAGATGCATCACAGAAGTATATAGAGTGGTTTTACAAATTCGTCTGTTCTCAAAAGGAGTGTCAACTAAAGCTTCAGTCAGTGCATATCAGTTCAGTTCAGTCGCTCAGTTGTGTCCGACTCTGTGACCCCATGGGCTGCAGCACACCAGGCTTCCCTGTCTATCACCAACTCCAGGAGCTTACTCAAACTCATGTCCATCACATCATGGGTGATGCCATCCAAACATTTCATCCTCTGTCATCCCCTTCTCCCCTTGCCTTCAATCTTTCCCAGCATCAGGGTCTTTTCTAATGAGTCAACTCTTTGCATCAGGTGGCCAAAGTATTGGAGCTTCAGCATCAGTCCTTCCAATGAATATTCAGGACTGATTTTCTTTAGAATTGACTGGTTTGATCTCCTTGCAATACAAGGGACTCTAAAAAATCTCCAGCACCTCAGTTCAAAAGCATCAATTCTTTGGCAGTCAACTGTCTTTATGGTCCAACTCTCACATCCATACATGACTACTGGAAAAACCGTAGCTTTGACTAGCTTTAAACCATAACATAGCCAGTGCATATAGTCAGAACATATTTGTTGATTGATTGGAACAATGTGTTTAGGTTTTACAGAGGATTCCCTAGCTACACAACTACAAAAGGAAAGAAGTTTGATACTTCCCCCAATCCCCACCGCCACCAGGAGATGCATCAAAGAAATTCTCTATGCATTCTAAATGCATCCTATAGAGTTCTGTTCCTTGTTTATACACTGTGCACTGCTTCACGTGGTGATAAACGTGAGTAAGAACTTCTGATGTCTTACTGAATGTTTATATAATTGTATGGATCTCGCCATCAAACTCCACTCAGCGGAGGCATTTGTCTAGTTAAGATTTATGGAGCTGATTTCTGAAAGGATAAAGAGTAATAAAAATTGTTTCTCTGACATTCCAAATAAATAAACTCCCAGCAGTTGAAATCTACTGAAGTTCTACTCTGAATTACAGACCTGTCTTGAAGACTTAACTACTGAATTGAGAAATGAACAAATACTGAATTACACTTAATCCTTCTCAAAACACATTCAGTTTTACCAAACAACTTTGGATTTTTGTACCAAGAAGCATTTTTAAAAATTCAAGAAGTGTCTTGGTGTTAAATGAAAAATAATCCTGTAGTCTGTCTGCTGTGACTCGTTTGTTTTCTTGCAATAAAACAGCAAGAAGGTATTTGTTTTCGAGCAGATTTCTCTCTCTTTCTTCTTGCCTGCAAGATATCAGATGCTTGATTTATTTCCTCATCAACTTTTTAGGCCACTAGAACTCTTTCTAACATACTCCTCTCAAATTCTCACATTAAATAGATAGGACAAACCAATTAAATTTTTATATAAGTTTTAAAGGTTACTTTCCGTTTATAGTTATAAAATATTGGCTGTATTCTTCATGTTATGCAGTATACTCAGGAGCCTGTTTTATACCCAAAAATGGTTTGTACCTCCCACTTCTCCACCCCTATATTACCCCTCCCTGCTACTGCCACTGGTAACCACTAGTATAGTCTCTCTTGAGTCTGCTGCTTTTTTGTTATAGTCACTAGTTTGTTGTATTCTTTAAATTCCACGTATAAGTGATAGCATACTGTATTTGTCTTTCTCCATCTGACTTAGTCACTTAACATAAAGCCTTCCAAGTTCATCCATGTTGTTGCAATGACAAAAATCTGTTCATTTTATGGCAGAGTATTATTCCACTGTGTATGTATAAACATATACATATAAATATATATGTGTACATTTATACACACACACACACATATATATATGCACATGTATACACCACATCTTCTTTATCCATTCACCTGTTGATGGACATATAGGTTGCTTTGATATATTGGCCATGGTAAATAATGCTGCTATGAACATTGGGATGCATTTATCATTTCCAACTAGTGTTTTTATTTCTTTCAGATATATACCCAGGAGTGGACTTGCTGGCTCATACAGTAGTTCTGTTTTTAGTTTTTTGAGAAATGTCTGTACTGTTTTTTACAGTGGCGGTACCGATTTATTTCCTCCAGCAGTGTAGGGCTCCCTTTTCTCCATATACTTGCCAACATGTGTTATTTGTTGTCTTTTTGTTAATAGCCTCTTGATGAAAGTGAAAGAGGAGAGTGAAAAAGTTGGCTTAAAGCTCAGCATTCAGAAAACGAAAGTCATGGCATCCAGTCCCATCACTTCATGGGAAATAGATGGCAAAACAGTAGAAACAGTGTCAGACTTTATTTTGGGGGGCTCCAAAATCACTGCAGATGGTGACTGCAGCCATGAAATTAAAAGACGCTTACTCCTTGGAAGAAAAGCTATTACCAACCTAGACAGCATATTAAAAAGCAGAGATATTACTTTGTCTACAAAGGTCTGTCTAGTCAAGGCTATGGTTTTTCCAGTAGTCATGCGTGGATGTGAGAGTTGGGCTGTGAAGAAAGCTGAGCACCAAAGAATTGATGCTTTTGAACTGTGGTGTTGGAGAAGACTCTTGAGAGTCCCTTGGACTGCAAGGAGATCCAACCAGTCCATCTTAAAGGAGATCAGTCCTGGGTGTTCATTGGAAGGACTGATGTTGAACCTGAGACTCCAATACTTTGGCCACCTGATGCGAAAAGCTGACTCATTTGAAAAGACTCTGATGCTAAGAAAGATTGAGGGGAGAAGGAGAAGGGAATGATAGAGGATGAGATGGCTGGATGGCATCACTGACTCGATGGACATGAGTTTGGGTGAACTCCAGGAGTTGGTGATGGTCAGGGAGGCCTGGTGTGTTATGGTTCATGGGGTCACAAAGAGTTGGACATGACTGAGTGGCTGAACTGATTCTGACAGATGTGAGGCAATATCTTACTGTGATTTTTATTTGAATTCCCTGATGATTAGCAGTGTTGAGTGTCTTTTCATGTGCCNGAACTCCAGGAGTTGGTGATGGTCAGGGAGGCCTGGTGTGTTATGGTTCATGGGGTCACAAAGAGTTGGACATGACTGAGTGGCTGAACTGATTCTGACAGATGTGAGGCAATATCTTACTGTGATTTTTATTTGAATTCCCTGATGATTAGCAGTGTTGAGTGTCTTTTCATGTGCCTATTGGCCACCCGCATTTCCTCTTTGGAAAAATGTCTGTTTAGTCCTTCTTCCCATTTCTTAATCATGTTATTTTTTTTGTTGTTGAGTAGTATGAGCTATTGATATGTTGGATATTATCTCCAACTTATCAGTCATGTAATTTGCAAATATCTTCTCCCATTCAGTAGGTTGTCTTTTTTATTTTGTCAGTGGCTTCCTTGACTGTGCAAAAGCTTTTAAGTTTACTTGGGTCCCATTTGTTTATTTTTGCTTTATTTCCTTTACTAGACAGATCCAAAAAATATTGCTGCAATTTATGTCAAAGAGTATCCTGCCTATGTTTTCCTCTAGTAATTTTATAGTATTCGGTCTTACATTTAGGTAGGACAAGCTAATTTTCACCACATATATTTTCTGCCTTACTAACTGCCTAGCTCATTTCCAGCAAATAGATTGGAGGTTTTGTAGCTCTTTTGTTATACAGAATCCCATGGGATACACTTGAGGTGCAGCTCTCAGCTCGGATGATCCAGGCTTTAAGAATTTTTTTGGCTATCCTTTAAATCCTCCACTGCTGCTGCTGCTGCTAAGTTGCTTCTGTCATGTCCAACTCTGTGGGACCCCATAGACGGCAGCCCACCAGGCTCCCCCATCCCTGGGATTCTCCAGGCAAGAACACTGGAGTGGGTTGCCATTTCCTTCTCCAATGCACGAAAGTAAAAAGTAAAAGTGAAGTCGCTCAGTTGTGTCCGACTCTTCACTACAAAGTCTTTATTTTCCAATATAACACATACAATGGACTAGTATTGTATGTACATATTATTGTATGGATGTAGACTAGTATATATGTATGTATATGTTGTATGTATGCAGACTAGTCCGATTTCTACTGGAACTTTTAATAAATATAAAAAATAAATATGTCAGAGAATGGAGCTTCACACCTTCCCCACCTTCATCAAGCCAGCTCCTCAAGCCTCCCCCTTCTTAAAGCCCCCACTAAGTGTGGGATCAAGAGTATCCTAGGTCAGCATCCACAGAGTCATCCAAATCCTTCTCTTTCTTTCAAATTGTATGTGCAGGAAATTGTATTATCAGGAAATTTTACCATCAAAATATACTTGTGACATCGTCCCCTCTCACCAATTCTGTGCTGGTCTGAGCCTCTGGTCCACTGACCTCCTCACTGGTCTGCGTGTCCTCTACCTCTTAGAGACTGTTCTCCGAACAACTATTTGAAAGCCTCTTTTGAAATGTAAACCTCATTGTGTCATTTCGCTCCCCAGATCCCTTCAGTGGCTTCCTATCTCACCTAGAACAAAATTCATGTCTTGCTTAGGAAACCAAGGCTTTGTATGACCTGACTGTGATTCCTCTACATCTTGAGTCTTTTCTCTGTTGTTTCCCCTACCCATTCATTCTGCTTCTGTGACACTGCCAGCCTAGAGTTTCCTCAGAGGGAGCAGAAGCATGCCCCTACCCCAGGGCATTTGCACATGCTTCTTCCTACTGGGAATATGCCTTCCCCAGATATCCATATACTTCACTTCTTCACATTATTCAAATATTACCTCCTCAGAGAGAATGTTCCTGGACACCTTGTTTAAAATGGAGCAGCCTATCACCATTGTCTTACTCTACTCTTTTCCTTCTTAGCCCTTAGGTTTTATCTTTGTCCATTGTCTGTCTTTCTTTCAAGACTGTAAGATCTTTGAAAGCAGAAACCTTGTTCACTTTATTCACTATAGTATCCCCGGTGGCTAGAACAGGATGTGCACTTAGCAGCATATAGTCATATTAGTTTAAATGAATGAATTATACATTAAAATGGGTAAATTTTACATTATATTAGATATACTTCAATGAAGTTGTTTAAAAAAAACAGATTCCCCCATTTAAAAGTTGAGGGGAAAATGAGTTGAATGAATGAATGAATGAAAGCAGTAGTTAACTTTAGTTGGCTAAGCTTCCCAAAATAAAGGTATTGATCTATAGAAAGCAGTGTGTTATGTTTGATTTCATCCAATGAAAGTCTATTTCTTTTTCAGTGATCTGCTTGGAAGTCTGAGACATTGTAATATAATATTTAAACATTGTTGTTGTTCAGTCCCTCAGTCGTGTCCGACTCTTTGTGACCCCGTGGACTGCAGCACACCAGGCTTCCCTGTCCTTCACCATCTCCTGGAATTTGCTCAGATTCATGTCCATTGGATTGGTTTACAAAGTTGAGCGTTTTCCAAGTGACCAGAGACTGAGCTAGTCTGTCCATAAATTATCTCACATACTCCTCCAAGGCAGGTACTGCTATGGCCTCATGATGAGGAAGGTGTGACTTGGAGAGTTTTTTGCTTGCCCAAGATCACAGCTATTGCATGACAGTGCTTGGATTTGAACCCAGGCATTTCCAGAACTAACCCTTTTTAGAGACTGAGCTAAAAGGATAGAAAAAAGTCAACAAATGGATATCAAACTGCCATTTTTTGAAAAAAAAAAAAGTATCCAAATTCAATCGGATGATGTTCCTATTTATTGCCACTCAGAACTGACATCTATCTATTCATGGTCTTGTCATCATGAGTAATTCTCAGCCCTGAAGAGTTTCCCCAAAAGAAACTCCACCACACCCTCTTTGCCATTACCCTTTCTCCACAGGTCTTGACTTGCCCATCCATTCCATTCTCATCTGCTCCCTTTTTCTCTGCCTTCTTTGGAGTTTCCTTTTTAGTTTCTCCTCTTTATTTTCAACTTCTCATGTCTGGTCTTACCAACATTTCCTCACATTCAGTTACATGTTCTCAAACTCCATTGTATTTTGTGTTGAAGCAAGATCATCTTTCAACAGTGGACTGGCCCTTGGAATACCTTGCATTTATATATCATTTTATGGTTCTCAAAGATTCTAAGTCTCCCAAACAATACTGTGAAGTACATATTACCATCACAACTTGAGAGAAAAGGAAACTGAGTCACAGACCTTGTCCCTTGCTCCATACTACCCAGAAATGTAGAAATGGGTGTAAAATAAAGACCTTTTTTTCATTTTACCTAAGTGCACCGTTTATTAGTTTATTGCAGTAAAATATGGTAGAATTTGTATTATCCATTATGGTAAACACTAGTCACATGTGGTTATTTAAATTTAGATTAATTAAAATGAAGCAAAGTTATTCAGTTCTTTGATCACATTAGCTGCAATTTAAGTGATCAGTAAATACTTTCAGAAAGTAACTACTGTTCAGACAGCACTGATAATGAGCATTTCCATCTTTGCAGTGTGTTTTATTGGACAGTGTTAGCTAGGTCCTTGTTATAATACTGATGCTGGGAGAAAGAAGAATTTCCACTGCTTTCCATCTGCAGTTGCATTGGGCAAGAACATACCCTGTATTCCCAGGAGATACAGGACCATCTCATTCTAGCAAACACCTCGTATATCATCGTTCCCCAATCGGGATCATCAGAATTACAGATTCCTGATCCATTAATTCTTAAATGAATCTATAGTGTTTGGAGATGGATTATTAACTCCTAATCTACTGTTAACTGATCAATCAGAGACTCAGAAAAGATGAGCTGACCCTGGAATCCAGTAGACATTATCAGTTGCAATCCTGTCATTTTGTCATTGCAGAAATTGAAGTCCACAGAGATAAAGTAACTCTTCCAAAGTCTCCCAGTTAGAGGCAGAGCCAAGAACAAAATATGAATTTCAGATTCCCTGTGTGTTCACTTCTCTAAACCATGTTATTTTACTGAGTATTTGTAATCTACCAGACCCCATCCTAGACAATAATTAGGAAAGGAAGTTTGGAGGGCAGCTGCTTCTTCACTCGTGCCTTTCCTCCTGCAATCATTAAAAATGGAGGGGCTGTTTTTCTCAGGCTCTGTCAGAAAGGAGCAGCCGTATGGGGCTCCCAAGACAGCTGGCCACAGGATTGCACAGCCTTGCCTTGGATAATGAGGCTGTGTCTCAGACCATACCTCACACGACTTGTTCCAGAATGTGTGTCTGCCGAGAACACCTGCCAGGTGGCCCTTCCTCCACAGTTCTGATCTCCTGTCCACAGGAGTTCTAAATAAGTCAGTGCTGGGAGCTCGAGAAACCTCCATGACTTCTTGCCTGCTAAGTCATAACACAACAGCTGGATGTGAATATATAACCCCTGTCATTTTTCCAAACAGCATGAGCCCTGGTCTGCAGGGGCCTGAGGAAGTTCTTGGGCATGTTGTAATTTACAGCTGCCACTGGAGTAGCTGTCTCCCACCTCGAGGTTTCCGGGGGCAGAGGCTCAGAATCTTTTTCAAAGACTGCTTCTCTTCCTTCTGACCCTTCTGTCCAGGCACCACTATGCATTTGCTACCTCTAATCTTAAATGTTTGTGTGTGATTTGGTGTGAATGTCAGTAACTTGGGAGGGTAATATCCCAAACCTACTTTTTCATTAACCCCGTAAGAAAAGCTGAGATTTCTCAAGCGGAAGGCAAAGCAAGAATCAAACTCCTCAGCTGATACCCTTTTGTGCTCGAAAACACCAGCTTGCTAAATTTGGTTGCCATTTCCTTTTTAGCAGGGTAACACAAAAGTCTGAATTTCCCGTGTAGAGACATAACATTAACCAAAGGTGATGCCTATTTGAATTTCTTTCCCTAGCATCCACTCTTGTTGCCACTTCTGATTTGATTTCTCACTTATAATGAATAATTATGGGGTAAAATGGATTATGAGTTTCCGTAGCACAAGGCAGAACTGAATAGTTAGCAGCAGAAATCCAACAGCTGCCCATGTTCATTTTTATCCTGGGGATCTGATGAACAAAACAGGAATGAATATGTTTTAAGTAAACAGCCCCTGTTCAGAAGGGACCTTGATGCAGGGAATGAAACCAAGCCTTGGTCCAACTGAGCTCTGTAATCAGCAAACCCGCCACCATCTGTCAGGACTGGCCTCCCCCCTTGGGCTCTGCTGACAGACGGGCATCATTAGCTGGCACGTGCACTGGGTCACCCCACTGAGACAGGTCACCTTGTGTCTTGGGGGTGTTTTATGCCCCCCCGTCCACCCCATTCCCCATTCTGATCCTGAGAAAGGAAAATTGAATTTTAGTCTTAAGATTAAATGATGACAGTATGCAATCTGTCAGCTCCTTGCTGGTAGCCAAGCAGGTTTGCTAAATTAAAAAGAGAGGGAAAAGACAAGCTCACTTCCTCTTGCCTCAGTTCACTAGGATCAGAAGCAGGAAACCCTGACTGCCTACAGCCCATTTAAATGCAAACACTTTCAAGATGCTTCTTGCCTTTATAGTGCTGTGTGGATTAATGCATAGACATGAGGATGTTGTATATTCCAGCTAAAATGCAGTGGAAATGAGAGAAACTGGCATGACTGGAGAATCAAAGAGATTTAACAAGCTGGTTAAGTAGTGGCAGGGTCCACGCAGGGAATCACTTAGAGGCAGGGAGAGAAAATGAATGGAAACTGCAAACACACACTCTGTCCCCCAGCCTTCTAATTTTTTCAAATCAGTCATATGTCTGAATGCCTAATTCAGTTGTACAGACTTCCTTTCACAATTTTTTACTGTATTTTTTCCCCTTCACGTACCTAATATTGTGAGACCTGCACGTCCTCCACTTTCTTTAGAGGTAGCTGTCAATCGCTCAGCTCCCCCACTGAAGGATGCCTGTGGCCCTGGCTTCTTGACCCTTGAGCCAAAGTCATATTTTTCTCTTCTTTGATTTCTCAGGGCTTTCTCATGAGTAACAGTGACCTAGTTCTGAGCCTCACTTTAGACACAAACTGGCAAGAATTTTTATTACTCAAATCTCAGTGTAATCAATATTCTCTTCTGAGATAGCTCAATTAATTCTCTTAATAAAGGAATGCACCTTTTAGACAGGGATATAATTATAAATTCAGCTGCATTTTAATTTGGAAGCAGGAGAATGATTGTTAGAGCCCAAAGACACACAGTAGAGACTCTTCTAGATGTCACTTGTCTACAGAATGGTGCAAATGTTGCCATTGCATCAGGGAACTGCTCCGAACTGTCTACATAGTGAATCACCCCCACAATTCAGGATAATTATAGTTTAAGGATCACAGAGTTTTTATAGATCATGGCTATCTTTTAAAAGTTCCCTGGAATTCCCTGGCAATCCAGTGGGTAGGACTCTGTTCTCACTGCCAAGGGTCTAGGGTCGATCCCTGGGTGGGGAACTAAGATCTCAAAAGTCACACGGCAAACCACCCCACCCCACCCCCCAAAAAAAAAAAAACAGAGAAAAGAGAAATATCACAAAACACAGTAAAGCTTGGCCTTCTCTGCTGATTTCCCAGACAGATGCTCATCTACCCTGGAGGCAGTCATGCCACAGTGCCGGCTGAGGTCTCTACAGACTTGGTCTTTGAATCTCAGCTTTTATATCCAGGTATAAATTCTGGTTCAGCTTCCTTTCTGTGCCTGCCAGTGGTTATTTCAGACCTTTAAGCAAATAGATTGGACCCTTTTGAAACCATGGGTAGTCATCAGTCATGTCCATTTCACCTTAACCTGCCTTCACTAATCCAGGTCCTTTTAATTGTTGCTGTAGAAGACTTACATGTCCTCCAAGAAGCACTTAGCCTAAACAAGAAGGTGCATGCCCCAGCTATTTTATAAGAACTTGGAGGCAGCTGTGTCTAGTTGCAGATGAGCGGGTTAAGACTTGATCAGACCATTGAATCCCCCCTAACTGCGCATGTTCAGTGATGTTTTGACGTCCCAGGGCCAAAACTTCATTTTCAGATGGTGCTAAGCACCTTGATGTTTGAACGTCCAGAGTTCTGGACAGAACCACACACAGAACCACGTGCACGTGCACCTGCACAGAACCACGATTATCGTACCTTTTTTCTTTTCTTGTTCTTAAATTTTATTTTTAATTAGAGAATAATTGCTTTAAAATGTTATATGTTAGTTTCTGCCATACAACAGTGTGACTCAGCCATAAGTATTCATATATCCCCTCCCTCTTGAACCTCCCTACTCCCCCACCCCATCCCACCTCTCTAGGTTGTCACGGGTCACTCGGTTGAGCTCCCTGTGCTGTACAGCAACTTCCCACTGGCTATCTATTTTACATATAATAATGGATATGTTGTTTCAGTTACGCTGTCAACTCATCCCACCCTACCTTCCCCCACTGTGTCTGTTCTCTGTGTCTGCGACTCTAGTACTGCCCTGCAGATAGGCTCATCAGTACCATTTTTCTAGATTCCATCTATATATATATATATATGCATTAATATGTGATATTTGTTTTTCTCTTCCTGATTTCATTCTGTATAATAGGCTCTAGATTCATCTGTCTAAGTTCAACTGACACAAATTCATTCCTTTTATGACTAAGTAATAATGCATTGTATATGTGTACCATAACTTCTTGATCCATTTATCTGTTGATGGATATCTAGGTTCAAAAAGACACAGGTACCCAATCGTTGCAGCACTGTTTACAGTAGGCAGGATATGGAAGCCCCACACCTTTTACTAATTATCTTTCTTCACATTCCAGTTCCCCATGCTTCTGATGCCTTCAGCTGCCCTGCTGCTTTATTTGCATCTTATAAATACCCCAAGCCCCTTCCCTCTGGGGAGGCATATCTGAGACTTTCTTCCATTTTCTCGCTTGGCTGCCTGGTGAATAAATCTCTCTCTTTGCTGCAGACCTTGGCGTCTCAGCATCTGCCTTGCTGTGTATTGGGCAAAGCAAACCTCCCGCTTTACTGAGAAATTAGAGAATGTTGAGGACATTTCTCTCATAAACCCTGCTGCAGCACACAAGGGCCCGGGTTTCTGTCTCACCACCTTCCAGCCCTCAGTGGGAGAAGTGACTCTTCTCTACTCCTGTCACATCCTAGCCTGCTTCCTCCACAATGGGGCCTTCGCTTGCTATCTTCTCTTTCTATTAGTCACATTTTCTAGAGTTTGCTCTGTTCAGTCTATGAATGCATTCTACTCTTGCCTGTATTAACCTTCTACCTCATGAAAAAATGAAGGCTTAAGCTTGCTGTTTCAACTTCCTCAAGTCTCATGCACTTCTATAACTCTCCACTGTGAATTCGACCTTTCTGAGATCCTCGGACAATATCACTGACCTGGGAATTTTGGAGTG
>SJYW01052401.1:66446-82492 GCA_006410735.1 Raphicerus campestris
GCGGGGGGTTGGGGGGGTAAAGGGGGGGGGGGGGGGGGCAAGAGAGGTGGAGTGGAGGGTCTTCACTTGATCTTGTGCACCTTGGGAAGCTGCAGCCCACTGAGATCAGTGTGGCTACAGCGCTCTCTGAATCTGTGTGCTGAATGTGAAGAGGCAGTTCTGGTTTGAATATCACCTGGGGCTTCTCTGGCTATGTATCTTTGGGGAAGTTGCTTATTTTAGCTACAAATCATTACAGCTTTATGTCATTAAAGTTAAATAGCTAACATGGAATGAAAGACTTAAATTAGTTGGGCAGGTGCAGGGCTGGTTCTTTGTATGCAATATCTTGTTCTTACAGCAGCTCTGAGATAGCTTTCATTATTCCTATGTTATAAATGAGGAAATGAAGGCAGAGGTTAAGCTACTTGCCCCTTCAGTCACTCAGGAAGTGGTAGAGCTTAAGAATGCTATTTCTGTCTTCTACTTTGTCTCCAAGCTCCTGCTAACTCAGATAAAATATAAACTCTTATGCCAGAAAGATCTTTTCTCATGAGTCTCTCAAACCATGAAAGTGAAAGTGAAGTTGCTCAGTCGTGTCCGACTCTTTGTGACCCCATGGACTGTAGCCTACCAGGCTCCTCTGTCCATGGGATTTTCCAGGCAATAGTACTGGAGTGGATTGCCATTTCCTTCCCCAGGGGATCTTCCCAACCCAGGGATCGAACCCAGGTCTCCCACATTGTAGGCAGACGCTTTACTGTCTGAGCCACCTTTTCCCCTAGTCTTCCACGATTTCCTACCTTAGTTAGTGGACAAAATGCCTCCTCTCCAGAAACACGAGAGCCCGCCTTGATTCCTTTGTCTCCCTGATCCCTGCACGTCCACTGCTTTCTACTTCCTTCATATTTCCCATATCAGACTCCTCATCTCAGCTCTGGTGACCCTCTGACCCTCTTGTTACCTCCCCAAGCTCGAAAATGCAAGAGCCAGAGGTTGACTTCAAATCTGAGGAGTCAATAAAAACCTGCGTTCTTAACTGCTTGCCAGCCTTGCCTCTATGAAGGAAAGAGTAGTTCCAACAAACCTTGCCCCATTGCCTGTTCTCTCCACCAAAGATTTCCTCAGAGCTTCCACAGCGATGCTTTACCTGTACCCAGTTTTGTCTCACTGTCAGTTAGAATCAGGCAACCACAAAACAGGATATCAAATCCACCAATTTTTATTGATCTCACTCATGTTTAACTCTCTGTTTGCACATGGGGACACTCATGCCAGAGTAGGTGCAAAGATTTCCTACAAACACTGGTTTGTCTAATCAATGCTAATTTTGAAGGGGGGTGATGCTGAAAATATAAGCTCTCTAATGAGATCAATATCTGACTTAATTTTTCTTTATTGAAGGCATCCCAGATCAGCTATTGATCATTTTAAAAAATGAAAAAGAATATGTGTCAATTCACTAACTAGTTTTAAGGTTGAAGTTGCAGTTCAAAGAAGCTTTGAAACGTTTGTAATGAATGGTCATCTTTCGTATGGGTTTGTGAGTTTTCATTTGCTCTTTTCATTAAGACTGTGTCAGATCATCATTGTTATCCCTATTTTATTCATTGCGTTTTTGGCTGTGCTGGGTCTTCGTTGCTGCTTGGGCTTTCCTCTAGTTGTGGCAAGGAGGGGTTGCTCTCTGGTTGTGCACAGACTTCTCACTGCAGACTTCTCGCTGCAGAGCACAAGCTGTTAGGACACTAGCCCCAGTAGTTGCGGCTCTCCGGCTCTAGACTACTGAACCAGCAATCCCCTGCACTGGCAGGCGGGTTCTTAGCCACTGTGCCACCAGGTAAATTCTCATCCCTATTTTATGAGTGATACCAAGGCTCAAAACATTCAACCAAACTTATCACAAGCTGTCCGACTGGATGGTTGTGGAAGCAAGATTGAAATCTAACCATCTGATAAGACCCCCAAGCTATTTTCACTGCTCAGCCTTTGAGACCTGCAAATATTTAAAAAATTTTTATTTTAGAATAACGTTTCTGTATACCATATTTTCCCCAGTGCCAACATCTTTCATTCTGATAAAAACAAATGTCAAAACAAAGAGGTTTATACGTGTACGGTACTACTGTGTGTGTTAGCCACTCAGTCATGTCTGACTCTGTGATCCCATGTACTATAGACATTACGACTAATGAAATTCTAATTCTTACTCAAATTGCACCTGCATTTTNTCTCAAACCATGAAAGTGAAAGTGAAGTTGCTCAGTCGTGTCCGACTCTTTGTGACCCCATGGACTGTAGCCTACCAGGCTCCTCTGTCCATGGGATTTTCCAGGCAATAGTACTGGAGTGGATTGCCATTTCCTTCCCCAGGGGATCTTCCCAACCCAGGGATCGAACCCAGGTCTCCCACATTGTAGGCAGACGCTTTACTGTCTGAGCCACCTTTTCCCCTAGTCTTCCACGATTTCCTACCTTAGTTAGTGGACAAAATGCCTCCTCTCCAGAAACACGAGAGCCCGCCTTGATTCCTTTGTCTCCCTGATCCCTGCACGTCCACTGCTTTCTATTTCCTTCATATTTCCCATATCAGACTCCTCATCTCAGCTCTGGTGACCCTCTGACCCTCTTGTTACCTCCCCAAGCTCGAAAATGCAAGAGCCAGAGCTTGACTTCAAATCTGAGGAGTCAATAAAAACCTGCGTTCTTAACTGCTTGCCAGCCTTGCCTCTATGAAGGAAAGAGTAGTTCCAACAAACCTTGCCCCATTGCCTGTTCTCTCCACCAAAGATTTCCTCAGAGCTTCCACAGCGATGCTTTACCTGTACCCAGTTTTGTCTCACTGTCAGTTAGAATCAGGCAACCACAAAACAGGATATCAAATCCACCAATTTTTATTGATCTCACTCATGTTTAACTCTCTGTTTGCACATGGGGACACTCATGCCAGAGTAGGTGCAAAGATTTCCTACAAACACTGGTTTGTCTAATCAATGCTAATTTTGAAGGGGGGTGATGCTGAAAATATAAGCTCTCTAATGAGATCAATATCTGACTTAATTTTTCTTTATTGAAGGCATCCCAGATCAGCTATTGATCATTTTAAAAAATGAAAAAGAATATGTGTCAATTCACTAACTAGTTTTAAGGTTGAAGTTGCAGTTCAAAGAAGCTTTGAAACGTTTGTAATGAATGGTCATCTTTCGTATGGGTTTGTGAGTTTTCATTTGCTCTTTTCATTAAGACTGTGTCAGATCATCATTGTTATCCCTATTTTATTCATTGCGTTTTTGGCTGTGCTGGGTCTTCGTTGCTGCTTGGGCTTTCCTCTAGTTGTGGCAAGGAGGGGTTGCTCTCTGGTTGTGCACAGACTTCTCACTGCAGACTTCTCGCTGCAGAGCACAAGCTGTTAGGACACTAGCCCCAGTAGTTGCGGCTCTCCGGCTCTAGACTACTGAACCAGCAATCCCCTGCACTGGCAGGCGGGTTCTTAGCCACTGTGCCACCAGGTAAATTCTCATCCCTATTTTATGAGTGATACCAAGGCTCAAAACATTCAACCAAACTTATCACAAGCTGTCCGACTGGATGGTTGTGGAAGCAAGATTGAAATCTAACCATCTGATAAGACCCCCAAGCTATTTTCACTGCTCAGCCTTTGAGACCTGCAAATATTTAAAAAATTTTTATTTTAGAATAACGTTTCTGTATACCATATTTTCCCCAGTGCCAACATCTTTCATTCTGATAAAAACAATTGTCAAAACAAAGAGGTTTATACATGTACGGTACTACTGTGTGTGTTAGCCACTCAGTCATGTCTGACTCTGTGATCCCATGTACTGTAGACATTACGACTAATGAAATTCTAATTCTTACTCAAATTGCACCTGCATTTTGTTAATAACCTTTCTCTGTTCCTGGGTCAAATCCAGGGCACTGTATTGACATTTAGTCATCAAGCTTTGTCTTTTCCAGTGTGTGACTTTGAGTCTTTTTCTTGGTTTTCATTATTTGACAGTTTTGAAGAGCAGTGGTCAGGCATTTTGTAGATACTGAAAGGAACTTTTGATATTCAAATATCACTTTTGTGCTTATAGCACTTTATTCTATAACTTTTCAATTCTGAGATCTATTTCAGAAGGTAAATTTCTTGTGCTTTTTGCCTAGAAATGGCTGTGCATTTCTTCCTGGCTCTATTAGAGACCTAGAACTTTAGTAGCACTGTTTTTACCTTGCAAATAGTTGTAATGTCTATCCTCAGATGAATGCAATGCCTATTCTCATGTTCCCAGATAACTGGCTCCATAAGGTCTAAAATAGCAACTGAGCTGAAATCATTGCAGAAAAGATGAATACATATGCAAAATGAAGGTAAGACATTTAATTGAGCTACTATTCTGTAATTTTAGGAGACAGAATAGCAGCTAAATTAGATGTAAAAGGTGAAGAAACACTAGTGTTTTGCTATAACAGAAATCAGGTCACATGAATGCTAGATGTGAGGGGTCACGTTGGCTTTCCCTTTTATTTCCAATTACTTTGGGCTTAAGGAATGTTTAAGGCTAAATTCTGGTGTCTCACTTCAAGTAGTAATAGCTTATAAAGATATCAGCCCCCATCCAGTACCTGGCACATAGTGGGTACCTGGCACACAGTGGGTACCTGGTAAACATGAACATTTTCAGAGAATGCTTACTTAGCATTTACTATGTGCCAGGCATTCTCTAATGCTTTACACACATTAACTCATTAAATCCTTACCCCATTTTACAGTCAAGGAACAGATTCAGGGAGGTTAAGTGAGTTGCCCAAAGTCACACAAATAGGAGGTGGTAAGGCTGGGATTTGAACCCAGGCAGCCTGGCAACTGTATCCACTCTTAACTGTGATACTCCACTGCTTCTCTGTTATCTGTGCAGATTAGTCTGAGAATTTAGCATTGCATGAAAGAGAATATTCAAGATGACAGAATTTAACATAATTTACCCTTTTTCTGTTGGAACTGCTTTAAAATATATCACTTGTCTACTTCATGTAGATATCGTATTTCCTGGTTATCAGAAGGTTATTGATGTAAACACCAAATCTTGTGTTTTGCTTAACTGTTTTTAACTTTGCCCAACACAGAATTGCCCCACACTAATAAAACACTGAGTTATTTTTCCTGCCATTTTTATAGATTGGTTTCCTTGGTTTCCTCTATCATTATTGGTTCTCCATCACTTCTTGCTTTCAGTTGTGTTATCTTAAAAATATCCTTTTTCTCTCTTTGCAGTCATCTGCTTCCAGGTTGTTATTAGAATTGTGTCTAAAATAAAAGTATGTATATCCTGAGGCGCACCCTAAGACCCTCTCCTGTGAGTTGAGAGCATAAGAGGGCATGTAGTTTGTGACATACATTTCAGTTGCTCAGGCATCACTTGAATGGCTTCTTGCCTGTTTCCTTGGCTCTCCTCCATACCATCAAGATCATTTCTGGAGAAGTGAGCTAATACATCACATCTTGAACATATTATCTTTATAAAATAGATAATAAATTACCACTGGTTACTTCATATCCTCAACCAAATTACTAAATGCCATGCTATTTGTGGCAAAAATGAGTGGTTCATCTTCTAAATATTAATGCACATATGATTAATTGTATCACTTAAATCCTCATTGCCATCATCTGAGAATTGGGGCACAGTGGTTTTCCTGTAGCTTAATTGAGAAATTCTCCCCCTGTGGCAAATGTTCTAACCGCACGTGCCTTCTGAGGGCTCGGGTTGGGGCTCAGTTGTGCTTGGTGTCTCAGCAAGTATTTGGTGCTTGAGGAACATGTAGAAATGATCTCTGGGGACAGCACTTCCCGTCCTTAAACCTAGATCCTTATCAGTGAAACCCTGAGACTTCTTTTGTCTTCCCAATGCTGAAATTATTCCAGGCATTCTCAGATGGATGGAGTTTTTATTCCTGGCTCATTCTAGTGGAAAGAGAGGAGTCCTCTGTCTGGACAGCGATGGGGCCAACTGGGGAGGAGGTTCCTTCAGCTGCTATTTTCAGACCTAGCTGTGTCTGGGAGAGGGTGGCTAGATTCAGAACAAGGTTATTTGTTTACAGTTATCGAATCATCCATAAGCTTTGGTACTGCTTACCTCTGTGACATCCCAAAGCATTCACATAGTGGAGGAGGCCCACCTGGTGCCACTCGGGAAATTCCACAGGGACACATTGTTTCCATAGCTTAGAATTTTTTACACACAGGCACTCACTCAGTGACTTGAAGCTGGTTGTTCCTAATTCTGAGTGGGAGACTGTTCAGGAGTGGAGAGCACTTAGTTCTCAGATTGTAAATATAATGCTCAAAACTAACCTTTTATTGGTTTCAAGCCTGCTGTTTTATCCTTCTATAAATGGAACTGAATAACCAAGTTGTTTTAAGGCATCAGTGATAAATACTCCCATTAATTACACAGGGGGAACTTCTAGTCTGAGAGTTTGGTTTATCATCTAACAAATGTGATGAAAGAATTATGGAAGAAATGCCCATTTTAATTCCTTAAAACTATTCAATACATACTTCTTATCCTTTAATTACACCTAAAGTCTTGCCAAATTTGATAGACACATTATCAAATTAATTTCCTAACCAAGTTGAACACCAAGAGGTGTTGAGTTTTGCCACTGAGTTATAATCAGGGCAGATTCCTGATGGACTAATTATTAACATTCAAGATGAATGAAATTACCAGGAAACTTTCCAGCATGACCTTTCAAGCTATAACAAATGCATGGCATCATGGTCCAACTTATTGCCCATCACTGTCTCTGATTTTATGTGTGATANTAGCATTTCTAACACGAGGAGTTAAATACTATATCTCCATTTTATAGATGAGAAAACCAAGTCTCAGAAGAGTTAGGGAAATGCCCAAAGTCAAACAGCAAGAAGGCAGCCAAGATTTCAAGATTTAACTGGAATCCAGGTCTGTGTGCTCCCAAACCACAAGCTGTCCCCTCCATCACCATTGCTCCTTTCCTATACCTGCCAGGCAGGAAAGAAGCCTGGCAAATTTTCCTTGAGCGTCCATACCTGGAAACAATCAAATTCTCATCTGTGATCAGACTGAATAATTGAAAAAACCTTGTTTAATTCTTAAACTAGGGCAAACCATCCTAACCTTATGTTGCAGTATTAATAAGCTTTCAGTGTCTGCCCATTATCTGAAATTAGACCCCTAAATACTTCTGTTGGAAATGTTAAGACCTCCCAATCCGACCTCAGCCAGCTTTCCTGTCTTGTCCCTGACATCATCTTTTCACTAAACCTGTGGTCCAGTGGAACAGTTTGAATTTCTTGACAAAACACCACATGCTTGTCTACTGCCCATTTCTACCTGCCCTAAAAGCTGCACCTTACCTTCCTACTGAAACTGCTCCAATTTTACTTTCTAAATCATCTGGAAAATGCAGGCCCAAGGACTTACTTTCACCTTCTACTCTAATGGCAGTTATTGTCAGTATGGATCATTTGCCCATTAATGTGTATACATAGAGGCACATCTATTTCAGGGCCTGGATACACTATTTAAAACTGAGAATGCTCTTTATCTTCTATAACTGATCACAGTTAGGAATCTCACTGCTAGACCCTTTCATAGCACGCATGAAGCACAAAATCTAATACCTGGCAGACAGCAGACGGAAGAGCTTGGGCATGGTCTGTCTCCTTAACAACATGCACCATAGCACAAGCCACTCAGGTACGCCTCTGTGATAATATCACCCGTATTAGCAGAGTTAACGCGGTGCTGACTCTTTTACCTGGATGAAAGTCAGTTATGGCATAGATTCGGTGCTAACTTTCACTTATTCTAAAAAGACAGGAATGGAAAGAAAGATGTAAAGGGATGGGACATTAACTCCAAAGAATGAAAATGAAATTTGACTTGGAAATGAGTCATCTTTTTTGTGTTTTTATTTATTTACATCACACCATTTTTACATCAGCCTCTATACCTTTGTGTGTGCAACTAAAAGAATTGGGGGGGGGGTAGGAAATCAAGTTTTGGTTAAAAGATTTCCTTTAAACCTTGATAAATCTGATGAACTGCCTCCCTGGAAAAATATTTTACCTTCAAGAGAAGACTGAGTCAACCAGTCACCCCAGAGTGGCTTAACTGTAAACAGACTATGTTTGATGCTTCCTTTGATGTTTGTTTATTTGTTCACCTGCTTGTGCGTCAGTAGTGGGGAAAAAAATGGCTCCAGTGCTGGAGGTTGGTCACCTTATTTACCTGTGATTCTAGGACCCCAAAGTTCCTTTCATCTTGGATAAATTATTGAGGTGAATACCAAACCCAAACCCCTAAAAGTGGGAAAAGTATGTTCCTCCCAAAGACTATTTGTGCATAGCTTATTCCTTTTCAACATTTTTTTTTCTAGAAAATGAGAGGATAAGAGCCTTCATGGATGAGAAGGCTAATTATAATCATTACCTAAAGTAACAAATCTCTCCTGACAAGGGGCAAAGCTGTCATATTAAGATTAAAACTCTGTGTTTCAGCTGAGTACAAATTACTTTCCTGTTCCCTTTAACAAATGCCTCCATTTTCATCTCAAAGTTTCTCTTAGAATGAATGTGTAATTATCTGGTCTTGTTTACAGCAACAAAGGTCAGGTTCTTTAGCAGATATTAATAACCATTGTGCTAAGAGCATTCTTCCAGCTCATTCTACATGCTGAGCTTTGCCCTGATTTCAACCTTGTGAAATTTTCATGGTGCCCATTCTGCACCCTACCAGCTTCTTATGCCTGCATATCCATGGTGACAACTATTCTCAGCCAAATTTCCTCTCATTAAATGCAATCATTATGTATTAAAAAGATATCAGCTTGTTCTATGAGGGTTAACAGAGTCTGTCAGGGTAATATAGAAAAATTTATCTAATCTTTTTGGACTTCCCAAATCTTAAGAGCCTGATAGAGTGGGACAAAGAAATTACAGATGATTCAAAAAGATCATAGTGGCAGTGTCATTCCTGAGGTCAGGTTCAAGCTAACAAAGTGGAAAATTGACGTAGTTCCAAAAAGAAAGCACAGTATAGCACCAAAATAATTTTACCTCAACTATTTGGCTATTTTAGATCTAAAGTAGAGCCAGTTATTCAATTTTATACCTACCTCTTTATTTATAAGTCTGTAATAATTAACATCACATCACATTCTAGGCTCTATTCAAAGTATTGTTTAATATTCATAACATTCCTATGGTGTGGCTACTACTCTTGTTCCCATTCCACAGAGGGAGAAACTGGGGCATAGAGTTAAGTAGCTCCCCTAGGCTTTGCAGCTAATAAATGGTGAAAATGGGATTTGAACCCAGGCAATCCGGAATTGTCAGGGGTCTAAGCCAGAGGACTCAAACAAGGAAAAAATTGTGTCCAAGTTTTATTTCCTTTTGGGTCCAGAATCCCCATGTAGGAGCATGGTTTGTGATTTGTTCAATATTAGGTACAAGGATCAACACTAATGCAAGCCAGAAAGATCTGTTGTGGTCCAACCTGTAAGGGGAAGGTTAATTCCTTAAGGAAGGGGAAACAAAAGTTGTTACTTATCTATCACCTCACAACAACTCTGTGTAAGGTTGAATTTCTTACCCCTATTCCTCCTTTGCAGTTGACCAGCTCAGAAGAGATAGCTAAGTTACACAAGGCCATATAGGTAAGACAAAAGAAAGGGTAAAACTCACCGCACCTTGTCACTTTTTGCCCCTAAGGCAGCAGTGCCCAAAATGTTTTAATAAATGTTAGTGAAAAAATGACACCCCTCCTCCCCACAAACAAAAGGAAGAAAGAGGTGGGGAGGGAACAAAAGGAAGGGAAGGAAGGGAAATTTCGATGTTCAAAAATTTAGGAAACCCATGATTAATCAACTTTGTAGATGTCTTAACTGCAGGACTTTCAGAGTCTTTAAAATATATTAATGTGCATTGTAATGACATAATATGAAAATTTTATCTCATTCAATTTTTTGGTAAGACATTTTAACAATGTTCTTTGAAGTACATTTTGAGAACTGCTACTCTAGGTATTTGAAGACATTCTAGGCAAAGTTTGTGGTGCAGGAAATGTATTTTTTTTTTTTTTCTCATCTTTAGGATAAAGATCAGGGCATATAAAATGGGAGACCTAACCTAATTGTGGGAAGGATTGGGGGCAGGAGGAGAAGGGGACGACCGAGGATGAGATGGCTGGATGGCATCACTGACTCGATGGATGCGAGTCTGAGTGAACTCTGGGAGTTGGTGATGGACAGGGAGGCCTGGCATGCTGCGATTCTTGGAGTCACAAAGAGTCGGACACAACTGAGCAACTGAACTGAACTGAACTGAACCTAACTGAACTTGGATTTTTGTTATCAGGTCTAGGTCAAAACTATAAAAAGCGTACAGGCAAGGGCAGACTGAGGCAAACATGACTTTAAGACAGATAAATGTGTTAATATTAAACTCCATATTTACTTTGTATCTTAACCCTATGTACTTAACACTTCTTCCTTACTGTTGCTAACTATTTATGTGTGTTTGTGTGTGATTCTGTTTAAAGTGTCCAGTGAAATTTTAAACCACTTCATGTCATGGATTATGTCCTATGATTTTTCTGTCAGTTTACTATATTGCTTTTCTGCCCAAAAAATGCTTGCTTCTGCTACTGCTGCTAAGTTGCTTCAGTCGTGTCCAACTCTGTGCAACCCCATAGACAGCAGCCTACCAGGTTCCCCCATCCCTGAGATTCTCCAGGCAAGAAAACTGGAGTGAGTTGCCATTTCCTTCTCCAGTGCATGAAAGTGAAAAATGAAAGTGAAGTCACTCAGTCTTGTCCGACTCTCAGCGATTTCATGGACTACAGCCCACCAGGCTCCTCCATCCATGGGGTTTTCCAGGCAAGAGTACTGGAGTGGGTTGCCATTGCCTTCTCCGAAAATATGCTTACATGTATTTAATAATTTGAGCTAGACATTTACGTTTGTTTTTTTTTTAAAAATGATTCAGCAGAATTGTAAGTTGGACCTATTGAAAATCTATTGGAATTTTATAATCAAATAACATGATTCATGAAAATGATCATTTTTATTCTCTTAAAAATGCTAATGTGAATTCGCAATACGTCAGACTTGGAATTTCTGCAAATCAGAAGCTGGATGTAAAAATTACCCCATTCCTTGACATTTCTTCAGTCTTCAAGACCTGTTGGGACTCTCAGCCACATGTGACAGGTCTAAGATTTGAAGGGGGCTTCTCCATACCAGTTTGAAAATCTAAGTCTGTCTGTTCCCATAGTTAGCCAATTGCTAGCCTTTCAGGTCTGTCCCTTCCGGTCATTCACTCTTTTGTTCTCCTTATGTGTATTTGGTCTTCCCAGCTGGATTTCAAATGGCTTAAGACAATAATCATTTCATCCCACTTCATGATCTCTATGAGTCAGGAATTTGGGGAGCGCTTGGTGTGGCAGCTGTGGCTGAGAGTCTAGCATGCAGCTGCAGTGGGAGCCGGGAGTGGAGCAGCTGAGGGCGGCTTGTGTCTATTAGACTTCACATCATCTAGGGCCTTTTTCCTTGTGGTCTCTCCACAGGAGCTCCTTTGAACTTCCTCCCAGCATGGCAGCCTCAGCGCAGTAAAGCTGCTTACATGGCGCCTAAAGCTTTGGGAGAAAATTCCAGTGGGCAAGGTGGAAGCTGTTTCTCCCATTATGCCCTAGCCTTGAAAGTTTGTATCATTTCCACCATCCTCTGATCACAAGAATCACACAGTCCATCCGATTGCAGGAAAGAGGGAATATAGACCACCTTATGGTAACCCACTCCAGTATTCTTGCCTAGAGAATCCCATGGACTGAGGAGCCTGTTGGGCTACAGTCCACAGGGTCGCCAAGAGTCAGACACAACTGAGGGACTTCACTTTCACTTTCTACCCATTACGAGTGCTAAAGCTGCATCTTAGAAGTTATGAGGGATGGGAGTGAATTTTGTGGTTGACTTGGAAATGTAATCTGTCACATCATCAGAATTTTTGACATGGTGCTTTGCAAAAGGTGGGTGCTCAGTAAATGTTTGTCAAATTAGTAAAATAAAAGCACTGTTCCTAGAGGTGCAGTTTGTCGACTTAAAAATATGCACATATGAGAGTTATAAGTTTTATCTGGGGCAAAATGAGGACTGCAGCCCAAGAGACAGCACCTCAGATAGCTCTGAGACACTGCTCCGAAGAGACACAGGGGGAAGGTCAGTATATATGTGATTTTGGTGAAGGGACAATACATACAATCAAGCACATATTTCTCCAAAGGTTTCTACTAGTCTCGTGAAACTTTTGCTAGTCACAAGGAATAGTCATACTATGTAGGATTTTAGTGTTTTTCTAGATATGAATCAATACAAGAATCAGGCTCACAAAATCTGTTCGTAAAAGTATGTAACTATCCAAAGACCTGTCCTGCCAGTTTCCTCCTCTCAGCGGGTTTTGAAGGTCAGCAGCTGCAGCAGCATAAGACTTAATCCTTGTAGAGGTAGATGGCAAGTGCCTGTGGCAAGTGTCAGTTTGAAGTTGACAAAGTGAAAAACCAACCCACCAAATTTAAGTCTTGACTGTATACCCTGCCACTCTAAGAAACTCTTGGAATTTAAAAAAAAAATTTTTTTTTCAAAAGAAAGATGTCAATAACTGTTCTGCCTTGTTTACAACTCTATGGGCTGACTCTGTATTATTTGCGTTATTTGTGGAGGAGTCTGCGTCCTTTTCTGCTTGAAAGTGTTTGCAGTAGATGTTGAGAGTAAGCTTATCTCAATCTTTAGAACTTCCCCATCTCCCCAAACCTTTTCCAAAGTCCTACAAACCATGTTAATAGAGTCCATATGGGTTGATTATAGCTTTCACGAACTCTGGAAATTAGGAGAGTCAAATACTTGTGCAGAGAGGGAGGGGTGATTTATTACCCCAGTGCATTCCCACTTTGGGATAGAGAGAGAGAACAGTGGTGTTCAACCAATTGGAAGTAGCACCCAGAGAGATACCATTAACTAGACAAAACTTCACTATCCCGAAGAGAAAGGAATCATAGGCTTTTTGCAACAGAGGAGTCTTAGAGATTATCTGTGAGCAATTTCAGTTAGTGAAGAGAAAATGAAGTTTATTTAATGAACTGAATTTGCAAAGCAGGTTAGTGCTGCTCTAATGTTTTTAATGAGTTTTCCTAACAGTGAGCAAAACAACTTAAGGCTAGAAAAAATTTGAGGAATATTTGAATTCTGAAAACTTTCTAGATTACAGGAGTATTCTAAGTGGTTGATGGCTGTTAATCATTATACAAGAAAAGAGCTCTGTGAGCTATGCTGAGCTAAAAAATATATGTTAACAGGTTTTTACTAAGAGATGTCTTTAATAAGCTAATATTTACTATGAATTTAAAGAAAGGTAGTCAAAGAGATAACTATTGGAAGGAACTATAGCTTTGACTATATGGACCTTTGTCAGCAAAGTGAGGTCTCTACTTTTTAATACACTGTTAAACTCTGGTGCTGGAGAAGACTCTTGAGAGTCCCTTGGGCTGCAAGGAGATCAAACCAGTCAGTCCTAAAGGAAATCCACCCTGAATATTCATTGGAAGGATTGATTCTGAAGCTCCAATTCTTTGGCCCCGTCATGCAAAGAGCAGACTCACTGGAAAAGACCTTGATGTTGGGAAAGATTGAAGGCAAAAGGAGAAGGGGGCAGGAGAGAATTAGATACTTAGATAGTGTCACTGACTCAGAGGACATGAATTTGAGCAAACTCCGCGAGATAGTAAAGGACAGGGAAGCCTGGCATCTGCCAGCCATGGGGTTGCAAAGGGCAGACACAGCTTACCAACCAAACAACAGCAGCAACAAGGTCAAGAATTTATTTCTCAACGGCACCCTTCTGTTTAAAAGTATTTCTCAGGTCAGCTGTATTACAGAAAAAGTTTTGAGAAACATTGAAATCCTTACCCAGAAAGCTATAATATCAAGATTTCAGTTTCTATGGGTGCCAGAGCCACTATACAGGCTAAGAGCTTTGTGAAGTTTCCCAAGTTTCAAAAAGATGCTCAAGCAGCCCTTAGCCAGCATCCCTTTCAAATGATACTTTGCACAATGTCTTCCTTATGAATGCATGAATGAGCTAGTCAACTAAATCGGTAAATGGATGTCATGTGTCCTGAATTAGATTAGTTGTTTGGTAGAATACATAAATTCTAGAGCTTAATGTTGTAGTCATTGGAAAGTTATAGCCATTTAGGGAAATTCTGATCATGAAGTTAAAATTCCTCCTATTTTCTGAGTTGTAGGATATAATACCTCTATTCCAGTAAAATCCAGACACTCTGCTTTAGAAGATTCAACATTTGAAAGTTAGAAGATTTAACATTTGGAAGAGACCACAAAGATCAATGTAGAAATCTATCACTTTGTTGTAACACAAATTTGAACCTCATGTGCTGTGAGCTATTAATGTGAGTGTAAGCAAATCACTTAATTAGGTGATAAGTCTTTCAACCACCAGACCAGGTACTTGCAACTCAACATAGACTTTTTATTTTACATATAGTTGATTTTGTAATTTATAGGAGTAAATTAGCTATCATTGCATTCAGCTATGAGTAGCATTAACATTTATAACTATGAATTAGTTAAATAAAATTATGATTCTTGCCCTCATAATAAGGAGTATGAAGTAAAGTCACTCAGTTGTGTCCAGCTCTTTGCAACCCCATGGACTGTAGCCTACCAGGCTCCTCTATCCATGAAATTTTCCAGGCAAGAGTACTAGAGTAGATTGCCATTTCCTTCTCCAGCGGATCTTTCTGACCCAAGGGTCGAACCCGAGTCTCTGCATTGCAGGCAGATGCTTTACCGTCTGAGTCACCAGGGAAGCCCTAATAAGGAGTCTGGAGGTAGTGAAATTGTAGGTAATCTTTACTCAAGTTTGTCTGACCTGCCTTTAGTCCTTTTCATTGTTCCTAAAAAGACTAGTATGTTCTTCAAAGAGCGCATAGCCTAAATGTTTGCCTAAGCTATTCTCCAATAACTTGGAATCCTCTGTGCCTAGTTCACATTGAGCTGGTTAAGACTGGCTAGGATCACAGCTCTGCAACTGGGCATGTCTGAGTGTCTGCTCAGTGACCCTCTGACCTCAGAGGGCCTACCACACTGAAGTGTCTCCAATTGAATGCGCAGAGGCTTAGCTGCGCCTGTCGGATCCGTGATCACTGCACCTTTTTTCAATCACCTTTCATCATGGTCTCCATGCTTCCAACAGCTCTGCTGCTTTATTTCTCATCGCATAAAAACCCTGAGCCCCTCGCCTTGGGAAGGTGGATCTGAGACTTCCTCCTATTTCCTCGCTTGGCTGCCGTGTGAGTAAACCCTCTTTCTGCGGCAGACCTCGGAATCTCAGCATTCCAGCTTGCTGTGTGTCAGACAGAAGGAACTGCTTCAGTAACTAGTAGCAGCCCAGAGCCAATAGCGGCTTCCGGATTCTGTCAGAACTGCTTTCTCCTCTTTGTCTCCACCACTCTCGGCAAGTAGATTTTTCCTGTGGTCACAAGATGGCTGCTGAATCTGCAGGCACTGAAACCGCATTCCAGTCAAGCAAAAAGGGAAAAGCCTAAGAATGGATGAAGCACGAGGGTGTATGTTGTTTATGTGCTCAGTAACGTCCAACTTTTTTCGACCCGGTGGACTATATCCCCTGCCAGGGTCCTTTGGCTGTGGAATTTTCCAGGCAAGAATACTGGAGTGGGTTGCCATTTCTTCCTCCAGGAGATCTTCTGAACCCAGTGATCGAACCTGCATCTCTTGTGTCTTGTGCTTTGGCAAGTGGATTCTTTACCATTAATGCCACCTGGGAAGCCCATGTCATTTAAGTTTATTCCTTTTTTAAATCAAGAAATCCATATTTTTCTTAAAAGCCCTATCATAGATTTCATCTTTCATCTCATTACTCAGTACTTTGTCAAATAGTTACTGCTGTCTAGAAGGGTACCTAAAAAAATCTTTTTTTTTTTTTT
>SJYW01052401.1:82946-95355 GCA_006410735.1 Raphicerus campestris
CCTCATAATAAGGAGTATGAAGTAAAGTCACTCAGTTGTGTCCAGCTCTTTGCAACCCCATGGACTGTAGCCTACCAGGCTCCTCCATCCATGAAATTTTCCAGGCAAGAGTACTAGAGTAGATTGCCATTTCCTTCTCCAGCGGATCTTTCTGACCCAAGGGTCGAACCCGAGTCTCTGCATTGCAGGCAGATGCTTTTCTGAGTCACCAGGGAAGCCCTAATAAGGAGTCTGGAGGTAGTGAAATTGTAGGTAATCTTTACTCAAGTTTGTCTGACCTGCCTTTAGTCCTTTTCATTGTTCCTAAAAAGACTAGTATGTTCTTCAAAGAGCGCATAGCCTAAATGTTTGCCTAAGCTATTCTCCAATAACTTGGAATCCTCTGTGCCTAGTTCACATTGAGCTGGTTAAGACTGGCTAGGATCACAGCTCTGCAACTGGGCATGTCTGAGTGTCTGCTCAGTGACCCTCTGACCTCAGAGGGCCTACCACACTGAAGTGTCTCCAATTGAATGCGCAGAGGCTTAGCTGCGCCTGTCGGATCCGTGATCACTGCACCTTTTTTCAATCACCTTTCATCATGGTCTCCATGCTTCCAACAGCTCTGCTGCTTTATTTCTCATCGCATAAAAACCCTGAGCCCCTCGCCTTGGGAAGGTGGATCTGAGACTTCCTCCTATTTCCTCGCTCGGCTGCCGTGTGAGTAAACCCTCTTTCTGCGGCAGACCTCGGAATCTCAGCATTCCAGCTTGCTGTGTGTCAGACAGAAGGAACTGCTTCAGTAACTAGTAGCAGCCCAGAGCCAATAGCGGCTTCCGGATTCTGTCAGAACTGCTTTCTCCTCTTTGTCTCCACCACTCTCGGCAAGTAGATTTTTCCTGTGGTCACAAGATGGCTGCTGAATCTGCAGGCACTGAAACCGCATTCCAGTCAAGCAAAAAGGGAAAAGCCTAAGAATGGATGAAGCACGAGGGTGTATGTTGTTTATGTGCTCAGTAACGTCCAACTTTTTTCGACCCGGTGGACTATATCCCCTGCCAGGGTCCTTTGGCTGTGGAATTTTCCAGGCAAGAATACTGGAGTGGGTTGCCATTTCTTCCTCCAGGAGATCTTCTGAACCCAGTGATCGAACCTGTATCTCTTGTGTCTTGTGCTTTGGCAAGTGGATTCTTTACCATTAATGCCACCTGGGAAGCCCATGTCATTTAAGTTTATTCCTTTTTTAAATCAAGAAATCCATATTTTTCTTAAAAGCCCTATCATAGATTTCATCTTTCATCTCATTACTCAGTACTTTGTCAAATAGCTACTGCTGTCTAGAAGGGTACCTAAAAAAATCTTTTTTTTTTTTTTTAAATATTTGTCTGTTAAAGCCAAGGACACTGCTGCCACCATTAAAAAAAAAAATGTTTCTGTCGTAGAGTCCCTTTCTGGCCTGATGGAAGGTTGTGAGTGTTCAGACCTTTCTTCAGTAGTCATAGTAACTCATGGTAAGTCAGGTGTTCATTACACCTGTCAGACACCTGAGGTTGCTAACTGCCTCCACCAGCATCTTCTCACTTGGTCCTGATGGGAGAGGCTCACTCTGTTAAACTAGATTTTTTGTTGTTTCATTGATTTTTGGCCTTTATCAAAGTGTGTGTTCCTATAAAGCTGAGGATCAGAACTTACAGAGATGCAATTTTTATTCTGTTTCGCAGGTAATTCCAAAAGTAGATTCCAGTGGAGTCCTTTTTTTGTGAGGCCAAATAATGAGCTCATGATCATTCCCGAGGTGCTTAGCTGGCTGGTACTGTGCTAAGACCTTACTAAGGCATAGAAAGAAAAGATTTCTTCCCACCCACCTCCTGCCATCCTCTGTTCTCTCCTTTCCACTCATGGATGCCTCTTATGCCCTCCATTTCTGGTCCTGCAGCTATCTATTCAGGGATGCCAACCTGAGGGGAAGTGTCAGAGGCACAAGATGGGGAAGGGTAAGGGGGTAGCAGTGGGAAAAATACATAGTGCTTCCTCCTTCCTGGGCTGATGGAATTGCAGACTGGTTGGCCCAGGATCCCTGATGGGGTTGGGTTCTGAGCCCAGTAGGTGTGAATCTGGCCCTGTAGGGTCTGGGGTAGGAAGATCGCAGGCAAAAGTGGAAAAGGAGTCTTTTCTAGGACAAAAAAGCAGTTTGCACACCAGAGACCATGGGGAAGCCGGGGCATCAAATAGAGGAGCCTGGAAGATTCTCAGACTTCTCTCTTGGTAGCTGGTAGATGACAAAGTCATCAACAAAAGAGTAAAACAGGAAGACTTCTCATCGTGTAGTACAATCAGGGGTTTCCAAGCCCTTTGGAAACCCAGTGAAGTAAGGTAAAATACCCAGAGTCCCATACTCTCCACCCATTAGGCCCTAGTTCTTCCGTTTTTTTCAAAGTACATGAAAAAAATTACTAATGCCAAAATAGGTCATGAAAATGTTAGTACTTCTTACATGTTAACATTTTGCAGATTACCACTTTCAAGACACAAATACTCATGTGGGCACATTCATTACAATGCCTGTGTTTAACTCATTTGGACAGAACTTCTGAAGTCTAAACCCGAGATCATTCATGACTGAGAGACTCCAACAAATGGCCCTCCTGCCTGCCTTCTCAGGATCCCCACCCACACCACCTCCATGTCAAGATCTGCCCTCAAAGACAAGGGTTCTTTCACTTCAATCTCATAAGTGTTTCTCTGATAGAATAAAGTCCAAATCAGCAATTTTCCTCTTTGCTCCCTCCTCCCCCAACATATATTCCGAGAGGCTCAATAATCATCAGTTAGATAAATGTATCTGATGCTGTATTTTAAAGGAATAAACTTGTTGGAGTAGGCACTGGTGGCAGGAGTCTCAACTTTACTGTTTTACCAGCTGCTGAAAGAGAAGTCTAGGAATCCTCTAGGCTCCTCTCCCTGATGCCCTGGCTTCCTCATTCTTAAAGATTTCTAGCTGGTCATCTGGATGATAGTATTTCTATACATTGGTTTCTTTCTGCTTTTGTTTTTTAATTGGTTAAGTTAACTAGACCTGGAGTTATCTTTGAGGGAAGTTCTAGCATTATTGGATTATTTTAATAGTGTGTGTACTTAGTCGCTCAGTCATGTCCCACTCTTTGCAGCCCTATGGACTTGCCCGCCAGGCTCCTCTGTCCATGGGGATTCTCCAGGCAAGAATGCTAGAGTTGGTTGCCATGCCTTTCTCCAGGGGATCTTCCCAACCCAGGGATAGAATCCAGGTCTTCCACATTGCAGGCAGATTCTTTACCATCTGAGCTACCAGAGAAGTCCTTTTTAATAGTAATAAGAATATTTGGGTTTCCCAATTACTGATTTTTTTTCTCAGCATAATTGCCTTGTATTCAGAGCCAAGTATATAATCAGTTTTGTCAGCGCACTATGTGGTCTTACTGGAGGAGGAAATGGCAACTCACTCTAGTATTCTTGCCTAGCAAATCTCAAGAACAGAGGAGCCTGGCAGGCTACAGTCCATGGGGTCGCCAGGAGTCAGACGCAACTGAACACATGTGTTCTTAAAGTGTTCACAGTTGAGGTCAGTGATCTATGTCCAAGAGGTTGTTTACTAATTGTGTTTTAGCATTTTCTATATTTCACTAATTTTGTCTGCTTGTTACACATAAAGAATATGTGTTAAACAAATTCACAATTGCAGTGAGAATTTTTTTTCCTGATATAATTATGTTCATTTTAGACATGTTACTGAATGCATACAAATAGAAACTACCATCTTTTTCTGGTGAATTAAACTTGAATTTTAAAGTGACCATCTTTTCTTTAGTAATCTTTTATTAATATGGCTATACTACCTTTCTTGTACTCAATTCCTACATGGCAGATCATTTTTTCTGTTACTTTCAGCTCTTTAATGTCCTCATATTTAAAATACATTTCTTGTATGCTGCCTATACTTGACTATTGTTGTTCTGAAAATCCTTTTCTTTTGACTGGGGCACTTAGTCTATTTAAGTTAAATGCAGTTATTGGATTTTAAATTAGGCAGTTTTTTTATTTTGTCAGTTGTTCCGTGTTCTTTTTCTTCCCCTTTCCTGTAGTCTTTTGGATGGATTAGTTTTGATTCAAGTTTTTCCATCTATGATTCCCTCCAAATATACTTTTATGGTTGTATATTCTTTTACTGGACTTCCCTGGTAGCTCAGATGGTAAAGAATCTGCCTGCAATGCGGGAGACATGGGTTCCCCTGGGTTGGGAAGATTCCCTGGAGGAGGGCATGGCAACCCACTCCAGTATTCTTACCTGGAGAACCCGCATGGACAGAGGAGCCTGGCTGCCTGCAGTCCATGGGGTCACAAAGAGTCAGACACGACTGAGTGACTAAACACGCATGCACTCTTTTACTGTTTTCAGTAATTTTCATAGAAGCTGCAGCATGCCTCCTTGAGCTACCAAAGTCTGATGTCAAAGTTTTATGTCCATTTCTCTTCCTGTCAACAATGCCTAGACCTTAAAACTCTTTAATTCATTCCCTCCCATTTATATACAAATACACAAGACATTGCTTTTCTTTTACATGGTCAGTCTCACTTAGTATTACTCACATGCGACTTTCCTTTGGAGAAGGAAATGGCAACCTACTCCATTATTACCTGGAGAATCCCATGGACAGAAGAGCCTGGCAAGCCCCAGTCCATAGGCTCTCAAAGATTCGGACATGAATGAGCAACTAACATGTCATCACTCTTTCCTGCTTCTCTGACCTTCCTTCTGGGATCATTTTCCTTCTGCCTCCCAAACATCCCTGAAAATGTCCTTTAGTTTAGATGGGTCTGTGGCATGATCTCTGAATTTCCATTTGTCCAAATGTTTATTCCACCTTCTTTCTGTGGGATGTTTTCAAGAGATGAAAGTTCTGAGGGATTCCTTGTGGGTCGAGTGGTTAGGAGTCTGTGCTTTCACTGTCAAAGGCCTGGGTTTGATCCCGGGTCAGGGAACTAAGATCTCACAAGCCACATTAGTGTGGCCAAAAAATTAAATAGGTTCTAAGTTAGTCATTCTTTTCCTCCAGCATACTAAAGTTGCTCTGCTTTCCTCCAGCTTCCATGTTTGCTGTGGAGACCTTAGCTATTAGTCTATTTGCCTCTCCTTTGAAGGAAATCTTTTTCTAACTGCTTTTTAGCTTTGTTTTTCTGTGATTTCATGCTGTAGATTTGGGTTTCTTTTTATTTATCCTGCCTGGGATTCATTGAGTTTCATATTGTCAGTTAACACCTTCGATCAGTTCTGGACAATTCTAAGTCATAATCTCTAAATCCCTTCTGCCATGTTTCTATCTTCTCTCTTCCAGTTAAAAATATATTAAACTTTCTCACATATCCTGTGTGTCTTCCTGTTCTTTTTTCTATCACTTCATGCTTCTCTTTAGGTAATTTCTACTAACTTGTTGTCAGCTGTTTTTTTTTTTCTTCCCCTAAACCTGTCCACCAAGTTTTAAATTTTTATTATGGTATTTTTTTTAATTCTAGAATTTCTATTTTTATTGAAATGTATATTTCTGTCCCCCCACAATTTTATGCCCCACCTTTTGTCATCTTGAATATGCCAAGCATTGTTTTATAATCTATGTCTGATAATTCCAGTATCTGAAGTCCCCCAGTATTCATTTCTATTTTGTTACTTTTGATTGGCTCTTGCTCATAGTATATTTTCTACCAATCTTCCTTCCCATATATTTGAAAAAGTGTTTGCAGAAACAATTTGAGGCATAAAGTGAAGTTGTTTTTCTTCTTTAGAAGATTTATTTGCTTTGGCCAGGCATCTGGGAATGCTAGCAGTCCAATCCAACTTTCATCCAGTTTCAGAGCTTGAGATTTCTGTGGACACTCGGAGATGTAAAGCCGGGATTTGGTCACTTTGAGAAATGACTTCAAACTTATTTGACTCCTAGGGCTCTGCTCTGTAGGTCCCACTCCAAAGCCAAAGTGTGAAGTACATAGTGCCCACCTTTGGGCCTTTAGGATTCTTTTTTCATCCTTAGCACTGAGAGGCCACCAGAATAATTTAGATTCTAAGCTGCCTCTGGTGGATCAACAAATGTCATCAGGGTAAAAATAGCTCCAGGTGCTGTGCTCATCCCTACAAGTCCCCTTTTCTTCCAAAAATTCCTCACTATCTTGATCGATTTTTAATATTTTACATATATATATATATATATATATCTCATTAGCCAGTTGTCATGAGAAGAGTGGGGCTTCACTGTTAAAGAATCTGCCTGCCAATGTAGGAGACTGAGTTTGTTCCTTGGGTCAGAAAGATCCCCTGGAGGAGGAAATGGCAACCAACTCCAGTATTCTTGCCTAGAAAATTCCGTGGACAGAGAAGCCCACAGTCCGTGGGGTTGCAAAGAGTCAGACATGACTTATCAACTGAGCATCCGTACACCCATGAGAAGAGTATTTTGATTTTCCTAATTTAACATTTACCAACATTTTAATTATAGAAATTCCTATCTGGGATCTTCTCCCCTTCCACTATAGAAAATGCCTCTCCTTGTGAATGAGGACATGTCCAGCAGTATATTCTCCCACCTTTATTTTCTCCTGAAACAGGGATACCAGCTCATGATTGCTTTACATGTACAATAGTTTCTTTCCCTTTTGGGGAAGAGAGTGTAACATGTCATTATAATTGTTCTTTCTGTATTCATAACTCACTATTTATTCAGTCAATGTTTATTAAGCACTAACTACTATATAGCTGGATAATTTTCTAAGCATTCAGAATACAGGGTGAACAGGGCAGACACACTTCCTGGCCATATGGTGTTTGTGGATTAAGATAAAACAACAGTCTTTTCAAAATACATCTCCAGATGCATTTATTTACCGTATGTAGCTTTAAAAGTGACACAATAATCACTTCCCAACTCACTGGAAAAGACTCTGATGCTGGGAAGGATTGGGGGCAGGAGGAGAAGGGGACGACAGAGGATGAGATGGCAGGATGGCATCACTGACTCGATGGACATGAATCTGAGTGAACTCCGGGAGTTGGTGATGAACAGGGAGGCCTGGCGTGCTGCGATTCAGGGGGTCGCAAAGAGTCGGACACGACTGAGCGACTGAACTGAACTGAACTGAAAACTAAGCAGCGGGAAAACTGGAGAGCCAGACTGAGAATGGGCTGGTGCTTCTACCAGACACTTAACTTCGGAATCTCCACAGCATTGCTTCGCCTTGCTGCCCACCTTGACTGCAGGAGCTATTACAGCTGCCAGTCTCTACCATCAAGGCACAGTCCCCCATTCTGCCCCTTTGTGACTAACTCCTGACTCAGTCTGTATCCGCCTGACTGAGCCTGGGTCGCGCAACCACCCTAGCCGTAAGGGACACTGGGAAAGAAAGGGTCTGCTATTCTCTGGCAGGATCGATACTCATGCACTGGCTCTGCAACCCAATTAGCCCTAGAATATAAGGAATGTCCAAATACAATACAGTGAATTAAACGAACAGCTCAAAGTAATGACGAATGACCACTTCACTGCCGTTTGTTGAAAGCGGACTCTATCAGGCACTGTGCTTAGATCTTAGGCTGCATCATTTCACATAAATTTCATAACAAATGTACTCTGTTTTTACAGATGAGGAAACCAAGGCTTTGAGAGGTTAGATAGCATTTCCATGGGCCCATAGGCAGTATGCTGCAGAACTGAGCCGTTTATCTGGGTCATTCGAACCACAGAGTCCGTGCCTAACCACTTCACTACACTACCTTCACCCTGGCGCCTACCTCCTTTGCTAGAGTTAGGCTTAAGGTCTCTCTTCCTAGTAGTGAGATACTAGGGCCATCATTAAAATAAACCTGATTGTATATGATATTTTAAATTATCATTAAGATTCAGGAAGTCTCCTTCCAGGAAATTCATCGACATAATCCACTGAGGTGCTGATTGTTGGTCACTGCAGACCAATTGTTATATTACTGGCAATGTAAGTACTGTGTGTTTTACTCTAACAGTCTTTAAGATCCCATCATTTGGGCCTACTTAATGTCAGTCAGAAATGAATCGCCAGAAATGACATTTTAATCCATGACATCATTCCTTCACTCCCAGCCAGGAGGATGTAACAGGAAAAGAAAGTGTAACCTAGGATAAAATATATGTATTCAAAGGCACAGATGTGATACATTAGGTATATCCCAGTCTTTTTCCAGTTAAACCTTTTTCAAGACAGCCATTTAAACATTTGCAGAGCATAAGAGTCAAGAAAGGACTGTCTACCATCTAGGTTGCAACTGTGAGTAACCACACCTAATACTGAGGATTCTGAAAGTGAAGTTGTCTTCGTCATGCTGAGAACTTTGACAGCCAAAATGGGAAAAGAAAGGCAACTTGAAAAGGTAACAGGAGAAATGGGGATCTCCGAAAGAACAGGACAGGCTGAAGTTATAAACTGGGTGTCCTGACACAGAGGGCTTTTGAGGTGACTTTTTAGGTCTGTGACTCTGTGAGACAGAGAACCACATGTCACGTGACTCGGGTGGATCCAGGGAAGACATGAAGAAAATGAAGTGAAACATGTGAAATGGCAAAGGAAACTGACAGATTCGTGAAAAGAGAAGCAAGCCAAACAAGGTTCTCATCCCTATATTCACATTTCAAAGCGCTTGCAGCATCATTAGGATTATCACATGGATTTATTGTATTTTAATACTTTATTATATAACTTTTAATAAATACAAATAAGTTTACATTACCACAAGATGTTTAGGGATTTCTCACTACAAGACTGTAGTTGCTCTCTAGTCGATGCCCTAAGGATACGTATGCATCTGACTTCCCTAAGAAAGTGATTGGACTTTTCTATCACTTGAAGGTTTGTTCCAGAGGAACAGCTGCCAAGTGGAGTCACTGCCACATGACCTTGGAAGAAAAGGATGTCTTTAAGAACAGAATTCACCCCATAACTATTTTTGCCCAAAGAAACCCTCTTAAATGTACGCTGCATTGTGCAAGAAATTTTCTGTGCTCTGCTTCAAACTAAATTGGCCTGGGATTTTCAGTGGATGCTCTGAGAAGTGTTCAAGGCTAGACTGTGAAACAGCTCCTGGTATCCCTGGGATGCTGCTCAGCACAAGGAAGACAGTCCTTCCCATCCTACCCCATAGCGAGCATTTTTCCAAACACGTGGTTCTCACTGTTCAAAGAGGTCGCATATTAAATCTGGAAGTCATGGACAGGAAAACTGGCCTGTTCCTTTTGGCATTTCCCACATTCTAACCTGTANCTTCAAACTAAATTGGCCTGGGATTTTCAGTGGGTGCTCTGAGAAGTGTTCAAGGCTGGACTGTGAAACAGCTCCTGGTATCCCTGGGATGCTGCTCAGCACAAGGAAGACAGTCCTTCCCATCCTGCCCCATAGCGAGCATTTTTCCAAACACGTGGTTCTCACTGTTCAAACAGGTCGCATATTAAATCTGGAAGTCAAGGACAGAAAACTGGCCTGTTCCTTTTGGCATTTCCCACATTCTAACCTGTACAACATTGTGAAAAATAACCATACTGTATACAACCAGGCATATAGTTTCTTTTCATCTGGATCAGTCTACTTTGTTCTTTTCTTCCACAGCACAGAAAACCTTTAGATTTAGCCTTGCAACATTGTACCTTCTATAACCCAAACATCCTTAGGCTCCATCAAAAAGTAGATACAAATAAAGCCCTTTTAATATCCATGAAATAAATTTCTTGGTCTTGCCTGAAGCTGCTGGTACATGCAAACCAACTCCCTTCCACTGTTCTCCTCCCTACCCATCACAAGGGGTACTGTGAGTTCCTGAGTATCTCATACATACTGTAAACAAGTTGGTGCCTCTGGCCCTTCTGTGATGTGACTTGCCTTATTCTTTTTCAGAGCCCACTCGTCCTTTTCCTATAAGTAACTTAAGAACTGCCCCTTGCTACCAGTGTTAATGGTGCCCACCACCACCAGCCATGTCCATGCCAAAGGCGTGCGTTCCTGCTGCGCCCAAAGCCAGCAGTCCCGTGTTTCAGGTTTTGCTTGTTCACTGGGTATTTACTGACTGCCCACTTTTTCAGACATTGTGGAGGCACCCTCCTCATCTCTGTGCCATACTCGGCCACTTGGACCACTAAGTGATGCCACTTAAGCTAAGTATTTTAGAACGGTCTCAGTGAAACCAGCTTCTTTAATCTTGACTAGTATTAATAATTCACTAAGCAGGGATTCAAAACCTGTCCAGTAGCCAAGACACAGGAGAAAATTATCCTGCCCCTTCCACTGACCTCTACCCTTTCTGCTCCATCAAGCACACTTCCAAGCAGACTAACAAGAAAATAAACAAAAATGTCTTTATTCTTTTCCTAAAAAGTGCAAATCAGTGCATGGTCTTTTATGCAGACTGATTGTCAGAGAGGTCATAAGCCCTCCACTTTCAGGCATAGCTGCGTTCCCCCCTCCCAGCCTTAATTTAACTACTACATTCTGCTGTGTTATTTTGTTAACATAATTTCTTAAATTTCCTACTTGATTACCAACAACTTGAGAACTTGTCAACTTCATTCTCTTCTCTCCCCTACAGTACCTAAACTACTGTCTCCCATGTCATTATTTAATTGACTTGATAATGACCCTTTGGGTGTAAACCTAGTAAATCCCAAGGATATGACTCAATCTCTTCATGGAGTCGAATTCAAAGGAAACACAAGTTGGCTTGCACAACTTGAGGAAAGAAATTTATTATCTCCGTTATTGGTAAAGCATTAGCATTTGATTTCATGCATTCGCTGTCCAGAATTTCTCAGAAGGCTGATCTTGATTATCATTCCTTCTCATTACTTCAGTCATTCCTCTCACATCAATAGCAATTACAAAAAGCAATGAAGCAATACAATATTATAAACTAATTAGCCTCCAATTAAAATAAATATATATTTTTAAAAATTAAAAATAAAACACAATGAGGCAAAGCCCAAAACCTCTTTTCCAGGGAATCTTCCTGACCCAGGGATCAAACCCAGGTCTCTTGCATTGCAGGCAGACACTTTAACCTCTGAGCCACCAGGGAAGCCCCCAAACCTCTTCTACTTTTACTTATTTCTTCCCCTAGCCCTTCTCCACATTCTCTACTTGGGAACCTCATTCTCTGCCCCTCCTTCTCCAACCTGTCTCTGTGAAAAGCCACCTGTGAAGTAGTTTCATTTCTTATTGTAGTCATTTTTAAATAAGAATCATCAATCTGAAGGGGGAGGAAAAATGATCTTTCAGGACCTGACTTGGAAATAAGCCTATGAGAATGAGACAGTAATATTTTTTCCTTGTTAAACAAAAATAAGTATGTTGTCTGTTGATCTGTGTATTATTTTAAAAACTAAAAAACACAGCTTGAGCTGAGTCTATTTTTATATCTTTTTGGTAATTTTCTCCAAAAGAAAAAACTTCTGAAACAAAATATGAATGGCTAAAAAGGTATTTTTCTGCAGTATTTTGATAAGCTATTTTTGTAATATTTTTGCCCTTTTAGGCTCTTGTAAATTAAGTCAGCATAAAATTGTCAGAGGGCATCTGAGAACAAATTTTAAACACTACACTCAACTCGTATCTAGGAAAACAATGTAAAATGAAGACTGGGTCACCTGGATACTTTTCTGCCCACGTCTCTACAGTTCGGTTCAGTCGCTCAGTCATGTCCCACTCTTTATGACCTCATGAATCGCAGCACACCAGGCCTCCTGGTCCATCACCAACTCCCAGAGTTTACTCAAACTCATGTCCATCAAGTCGGTGATACCATCCAGCCATCTCATCCTCTGTCGTCCCCTTTTCCTCCTGTCCCTGATCCCTTCCAGCATCAGAGTCTTTACCAATGAGTCAGCTCTTCACATGCGGTGGCCATAGTATTGGAGTTTCAGCTTTAGCGTCATTCCTTCCAAAGAACACCCAGGAGTGATCTCCTTTAGGATGGACTGGTTGGATCTCCTTGCAGTCCAAGGGACCCTCAAGAGTCTTCTCCAACACCACAGTTCAAAAGCATAAATTCTTCAGCACTCAGCTTTCTTCACAATCCAACTCTCACATTCATACATGACCACTGGTGGTCTAGACGGATCTTTGACTAGATGGACCTTTGTTGGCAAAGTAATGTCTCTGCTTTTGAATATGTTATCTAGGTTGGTCATAACTTTCCTTCCAAGGAGTAAGCGTCTTTTAATTTTATGGCTGCAATCACCATCTGCAGTGATTTGGGAGCCCAGAAAAATAAAGTCTGACACTGTTTCCACTGTTTCCCCATCTATTTCCCATGAAGTGATGGGACCGGATGCCATGATCTTCATTTTCTGAATGTTGAGCTTTAAGCCAACTTTTTCACTCTCCTCTTTCACTTTCA
>SJYW01052401.1:100069-117302 GCA_006410735.1 Raphicerus campestris
TTTTTTTTTTCCTTGAGCAGTAGGTCTCAACAGTGGACTTAAAATATTCAGTAACCATGTTGTCAACAGATGTGCTGACATCCAGGCTTTGTTGCTCCATTTATAGAGCACAGGCAGAGCAGAGTGTACATAACTCTTAAGGACACTAAGATCTTCTCAATGGTAAATAAGCATTGGCTTCAGCTTAAAGTTACCAGGTGCAATAGCCCCTAACAAGAGAGGCAGCCTCTCTTTTGAAGCCAAATACTGGTTTTTTCCTCTCTAGTTAGTCCTAGATTGCATCTTCTTCCAGCATAAGACTGTTTAGTCTACAGTGAAAATCTGTAACCACCTTTATTATTCATCTTAACTAGATCTTCTGGTTAACTTACTGAAGTTTATGCATCAGCACTTGCTGTTTCAGCTGTTTCACTATGATGTCATGAAGACAACTTCTTTCCTCAAACCTTATGAACCAACCTCTGCCAGCTTCAAACTTTCCTTTTGCAGCTTCCTCACCTCTCTCGGCCCTCACAGGAGAGAGTTAGGGCTTTGCTCTAAGTTTTAAGGAAGTGTTGTGGCTAATCTGATCTTCTGTCCAGACCACAACTTTCCCCAGATCATCAATAAAGCTCTTTCACTTTTATATGCTGTTCACTGGAGCAGCGCTTTTAATTTTCTTTAAGCATGTTTTCTTTGCATTCACAATTTAGCCGACTGTTAGGCCAAATCTATGCCTTTTGAACCAGTCTTGGCTTTCAACATGGCTTCCTCACTAAGCTTAATCATGTCTAGTGTTGATTTAAAGTGAGAGACATTCGACTCCTTTGATTTGAACACTTCTAGGCCATAAGATTAATTGGCCTAATTCCAGTATTATTGTGTCTCAAGGACTAGGGAAGCTAAAGAAGAGTAAGAGAGATGGAGGAATACTGGGTCAGTAGAGCAGTTAGAACACACACATTTATCAAGTTCACTGTTGTTTATGGTCATGTTTCATGGCACCCCAAACTGATGACAATACTAACATAAATGATCACCAGTCACAGATGACCATAACAGATGTCATAATAATAATGTAAAAGTTTGAAATATCACAAGAATTACCAAAATGTGACCCCAAGACATGAAGTAAGCAAATGCTATTGGAAAAAATGATGACAATAGACATGCTTGACACAGTGTTCCTTCAGTTTGAAAAAATGTGTTACCTTTGAAACACAATAAAGCAAGATCTGGCTGTACTTATGATGAAATAAAAAGACATTTTCTGGCTTATACATACTCATTTTCTATAAGAAAATATAAATTAAAATATGATCTTTGACTCCCAAAAAGTACTCTGTTAGATATTCATCTTTCTTCATCTCTTGGGGACTTTAATTTCTCTTACTTTTTTTCCTCTTTGTATGTTGTTTCCTTTACATTCTCATCTACCATCTAGCTATTGCCAAATCCTTCTTTATATGTTAGTGATCTTCATTGTGTTTATACCAGGATTCAGACTTGTCTGTCTCTGCCTGGAGGTTCACTGGTCAACCCCTCAGAGCTCTATTTGCATAAAGTATTGAGGATCTCCCTAAGAAATAGCTTATGGTAAAATGAGGGGACTAGAGGGGAATATATTTGTTTCAAGACAGTGGAACAGGGTTGGAGGAGAGGGTCATTTGGGTAAGACATGATCATTCAAATCATTCATTCCTCACTCAGATCCCTTGGGAGTAGAGACTATAAATAAAAACCTTTAAGAGCTGTTTTACTGAAAATATATTTGGACAGTGATAGCATAAAGAAGCATATTTGGTAACATGGACAATAGATGGTCATATAATAATTAACGTGTATTGTACATTTTCTAATCACAAAACACCATATATAATCTCAATCAAACACACTGTGATGATCATCACAGTGACCCTATGTTATGGTCATTATTTTTTCCCATTTTACAGAAAAAGAAACTACAGAGGAGAAATATATCTTGCCTGTGAACAAGCAGCTAAAAAGTGGCAGATCCAAAATTCTAACTCAAATCTCTGATTTTAAAATCTACTGTCTAGGCCACATTGAATTACTGTCTCCCACCAAGACAAACTGGAGCACTTCGAAATATGGAACAGAAACCATAGGCTATAGAAATCACATGTGTCTGCCTATGTCTGTGGTCTAAGACGGGAGGGTAACAGGTCACTTAGTACGGGGACCTAACACCTTCCAGCCCAAGTCATAGGGCTCTCATTGGCTTCTAGCAACTTCTTAGCTGCTAAGTAAGTCAGGAGGAAAGTGGTTCCTGGCAGATGGTAGCCTAGATGACTGCCTTGAGAATACAAGTGAAGTAACTTTTGGGTTTCCAGGATACTGAGGGGAAATTCGAAAGCAATGGAAGTTCTGGTAAACCAGGGCGGGAGTAAAATGAATTGTTTTGTTCTCACTTTATGACTCTTGTTTTTAGCCTCAGGCTGGTTAGGCCTAGAGAAACAGGTTACACTAAAAACCCCTAAATCAGGATCTATTTGATAATGAAACAAGGAAAATTGCCCCTTGTTTTTACATTCTGTTGCTTCTTAATGTCAGTTTGTGACTTCTGGGAAAGAAGACAATTCTTCATATGCTGTATTTTGCTCTATTTTCTTTCTGCTGAGTGTACTGTGTGCCAGGGGCCAGTGTGAGGAATCCCGCCCGTGACAAGGTCATGAGGAAGGAAGCCTGACAAAACGCAAGGACGTTATCAGACTTCAGGGGTTCCCCCTGGAATTTCCTGAGCATCCACCCGCCAAGATCAGAGTCTGCCTGCTTTACTGTGTTATGCTTTCCACCTACTCTTCTGTCATTAACGGGGGGCTGTCCCCCCACCACCTTTTTCTGGAAAAAATTAGAGATTTTAGATAATAAATCTCCTGGGCATAATACGAGTGTTTCAATCCAAAACCCCCTCTGATGGCTTTCTAGCCTGCCTGCAGGACTCGTACAGCTGTGCATGTGATTATTTGAGGCCTCCCGACTGCGGGAGGCACAGGAAGCTTAAAACATCCTAGGAATGTAGGGACTTCCAAGGAGTCAAAATCATTAGAATAGGACTGATTAAAGGTTTCATTTGTTGAGCCAATACTTGCTGCCAAATTTTCATATCTTTTATTTTTAGATATAGTTGGTATATAGAAAAACAGATAGTAGACCTGGTATTAGCAACATTAGATCTTTGAGTTAAGTACTTTCTTTGTTATAACCCACTGCACCTTTATTCTACAGGAATGTAACTTTATTTAGTACTTTGAGGGTGATGCAGAGTAAAGAAAAACTCTTCTAGGGAAAAGGAGTTTTTTGCCTGATAGACAGTTATCCAGGAAGAGAGCCATAAAAATGTTAACAGGCCTGTTGGCCAGAAGATAATGTAAACCACCTGAGACCTTTTGTATATGGGAGGGTATGCAAAAAGAAAGCCTTGCTTGTCTCAATGAGAGTCAGGACTGCTGCCCCTGCATAACTCTGCATATTCCACTATTTCTTTATGTACAACTTGGGGTATATAAGCTGATTTTGAAAAATAAAGTTTTTGGAGTCTTGCACTGACCCTGGGCTTCCCCATGTCATTCTTTTCTCTCCTTGTTCGGCTGAATTTCCATCTGGAACAGGGAGGCTCACCACATCTACTTACTTGCCCTGGCTGCTAAGACCCATGAGAAAGGGAGCCTTAGGCGGGGCACCCTTCGATATTCAAGTGGGCGCCAGTGGCCTAATGTAGATGGTGCAAACCTCTTGTCTCGAGGTTTTATTGGTTTTCCCCATAAACCAAGTTATTTAGCATCTTTTCTGCACTTAATTTTCCTACTATACTATTTCTTCCTAATCGAATCTTATATCTCTAAATAACTTTTTCCTCGCCTATCCGTCTCCCCTTCAAATCACCCTGGATCCACCGGGGCTGGACCCCGGCAACTGAGGAACAGGACAATTTCTGCCTCTTTTTCCCCTAACCTCAATTATTATTAAAAACTATTTCTAAATACAGGTCCTTTACCAAATGAAAAAGTATGTCACTAAGCCTATTTGGAACACTGACTGCATAAGAGGCAAGGAGTAAAGTTCTGGAGCCTTCAAAGATGACTGACTAAGCTGTGGTTCACTGCTCTTAATTTCACTTTTGTGGCGGGATGTATTTAACTCATCACAAGACAAAATAAGACAAATTTTGTCTTGACTTACACAAGACAAAATAAAACAGCTAACTGAAGTCCAAGTAACAAGATGGCAGGGGTCTTTAGGCATGAAGTGCCATTCTGGCATGGGGACTTTGCCCCTATTCTCTGTCAGTCCTGGCTATGTTTGGGGTAAGCACTGTTTTTACCCAATTCTTCTTGGCTTTTCCATGCCCTTCCATCAGTTATTTCATCCATCATGGATTGTTTCTATAGACACCTCCTTTCTCCTCTTCCAAATCTTTTCTCAGACACTCACTGAAATTACTGAGCTCTTAGGAGCCACCTTCAAATCAAGCTACTAATGACATGTTCTTGCCAACCCTTACTCTTTAGGCCCATCGTTTTCTTGGTTGCTTAAAAGAATCCAAAAGTATTTCTCCATCTTTCAATATCTTTAAGCAACATGAGGATAATGTATTGAAAGCCAGTTGATAAGACCACAGACTAAGGGCAAAGCACTCAGATTGGCTTTTATGTGTTCAAATACCACCTAAGATGTCAACTGCATACCAGGAGGTTTGTAATGAATTATGTGTGTGAGAGAGAGAGAGCAGCTTTGAGATGGCTTGCCCTTTTTCCTTTATAACCTGATGTCTATCCAAGTCTACTGAATAAGCAACTACAAAATGCAGAAGAGAACAGCAGTAAGGAAAAAATTTCATGACAGAGCAGTGAACACAGACAAACCATGGCTCTCTTCACTTCCTAACACATGAGACCAAATGAATATTTGCTAAAAGAGAGAGAGAGGGAGATTGAGTTAAACACTGGACTTAGCTTGTACCTGATGAGTTCCAAAATCCTTTCTTGCTGAGATTTTATGACCCAGTAAGAGGGAGAACTTAAATTTGAATATCTATATTAAACTCACCATGTTCCATTGTTTCCTAGCCCAATCCTCTCTGTATTATATACAGATTGTTAAGCAATGTGGTAGCCAACATTGAGATTAAAGCAGGGAGAACAGAATCAAGGCAATGGAAAGAATTTCAAAAGGCCATTTATTTTATCCCCAGTTGGCAATTAAATCATCCCATAAAAGGATAGAGGATGATATAATGGAAAGCGGACAGGCTTTGGAGCCAAATAGAGCTGGGTTTGAATTCCTATTCTGCTTCTCATAGGCTACATATCTTCAGGCAATTCAACAGCTTTGAGCCCCTGTTTCCTCTTTGACAAAACATAAACCATAAGAAAATATATTAGAGGGTTTTTGTCACTTACACAGAATGACACACAGAAGGACTTCAAATTATGTTAGTTCCGTCCCCTCCCTAAAAGCTCTATGCACATGATTAAATATTTAAAATGTATGCCTCAATTTCCCTTAGGATATCAGCATCTTACAAATTTCTAGTCTCTTAATTCTACAAATTTTATAATTCTGGCCTTTACTGTTTTTTAATATTTTACTTACTATTAGTTGGAATTGCAGTTGAAAAATATCACTACTGCCAAATCCCCATTTGTACAATAAGCTTTCATAAACTCAAAGATCATTGTCAAGTCCCTTGTGTGCCTGTTGTAAAACCCAACCCTCTCTCCTCATTTGGCAGAGGTCTTTGAAGAAAATAATTCTTTTAAACACTTAGGGTATCACAAGGTCTTAACCTGCCCTGAGACAGGAGCTGGATTTTCACTCCAACAGACAGAACCCTAAATGTTAATAGGAATTCTAACTATGGCAGAAACATCAGAGCTGGAGTAAAAGAAAACATGTATTTTTCCTTCTACTAAATTAATATTAAAGTCTCTCCAAAGATCTTTAGCTTAAAATAGTTATTGGTGACTTTCAAGGTGACTGGAAACAGAGGAATCCCCATCTTTCAAACATGGGGATTGTTTGAAAGTGGAGTGAATGTATAGTACAGGAAACTGTAGTCAATATCTTGTAATAACCTATAATGGAAAATAATCTCAAAAATAATATATATGTACATGTATAACTGAACTGCCTTGCTGTGCATTTGAAACATTGTACGTCAACTGTACTTCAATAAGATATATACATTATCAAATAAAAAAAAGTGGAGTAAAAATCTAGGGACTGAGTCTTAATCCTTGGTGATTCTCAGGGACCAGGGTTATGCCTGGCACTGAAATACTAACCAGAAATCTCCACTACACCAAATTAAAATAACTTTGTCACCTCCATAAAAACTATAAGACTACACAGGAGTACCTTTAAATATAAAACCAGAGAATATAGACATTAAAATCTAATAATATTAATATTTTAATTATTATTTTAAAGTGATACTACTATTTTCTTAAGAATGTTGCCCTTTTAAGCAAACAATATCACTTTTATTAAGCTATTGAAAAAATATTTCAAAGGTTATTAGTTCTAGGTGATAAGCTACTAATTCTTTAATTCTTTCCTGGCTCCAATTTAAACTAATAAGATTTACCAAAAATGAATTTGTCTCTGTGGACTAGATTCATTTTCCTATGCTTCTGCCTGCAGTAGACAGAGGCAGTCTGTTGTGTTTGCTTCAGAGCTTCCATTTCTTTTGATGACTGATATTCATTCATGCGTATGTAGCAATACACAGATTTCATAAATGCATGAAAGTGAAGAGTGAAAGCGTTAGTCATTCAGTCGTGTCCAACTCTTTGCAACCCCATGGACAGTAGCCCCCAGGCTCCTCGGTCCATGGAATTCTCCAGGCAAGAATACTGGAGTGGGTTACCATTTCCTCCTCCAAGGGATCTTCCCAACTAAGGGATCAAACCTGATCTCCTGCATTGCAGGTGGATTCTTTACCATCTGAGGTACCAGGGGGAAGTGCTCATAAATTCATGAGGGAAACTTATTTAACGGATAAAATAATCCAAAAACTGTATGTCAAAGTCCTCTGTCATGCAATTGGGTAAAAATACCAGTAACTACCTTATGGGGTTGCAGTACAGTGTAAGGGGGATAATGAATAGAAGCCATTCAATATGTATCTGGGATATAGAAAGTGGTTGGCACCAAATTAATGTTGTTAGTGATCACAGGAGCAAGATGTGTTCATCTATTAGGCAGGCCTGAGTTCAAATCCCAGCTCAGCCACTTCGCTGCTATATAATTGGGGGCAAGTTTTTTAATCTCTCTAAACCTCAGCTTTCCCATTTACAAAACCGGGACACTCACGACATATACCTAAAAGAATTTTTGAAAAAGTTGAATTAAAAGAATTTAGCACAATGTATATTGCTTTGTATGCAGTAAATGCTTATTACCATCATAATCATTAATAATAATAATAAATCTGTCTATATTTTCTCCAGGAGAAAGTGCTTAATAAAATATGTATCAAAAAAATAGTAAAATGTTATGGAATATTTTACTGCTGAATACTTCAGTAGCATGGTAGTATAAATAATTTTTTTATTTTACTTATTTCTTTAATTGAAGAATAGTTGACTTACAATAAAGTTAATTTCAGGTATACAATAAAATTTCAGGTATACAACATAGTGATTTAATATTTTTATAGATCATACTACATGTAAAGTTATTATAAAATATTAATTATATTACTTGTGCTGTACCAATATTCTTGCCTGGGAAATCCTATAGGCAGAGGAGCCTGGCGGAGTTCAGTCCATGGGTTTTTGAAAGAGTCAGACATGACTGAGTGACATAACAGCAACAACAACATTATATCCTTGTATCTTATTTATTTTATACATAAGAGTTTGTGATTTATTTTCTTAAATAGCGTTCATACTTGTGGTATGTTTTATTTATTTATTTATTTGTGGCTGCATGGCTTACAGGATCTTAGTTCTTTGACCAGGGATTGAACACGAGTCCTCAGCATGAAAGTGAGGAGTCCTCACCACNTTTGTGATTTATTTTCTTAAATAGTGTTCATACTTGTGGTATGTTTTATTTATTTATTTATTTGTGGCTGCATGGCTTACAGGATCTTAGTTCTTTGACCAGGGATTGAACACGAGTCCTCAGCATGAAAGTGAGGAGTCCTCACCACTGGACTGCCGGGGAATTCCCAGTACTTTGTGCCTCTTATTCTCTTTCACCAATCTTGCCCTTTATTCCATCCTCCTACCTGCTGATAACCACTAGTTTGTTCTCTATTATCTGTGAGTCTTTTATTTTTTGTTATATTCATTTGTTTTATTTTTCAGATTCCACATGTAAGTGAAAGCATAGTGTTTGTCTTTCTCTGTCTATTTCACTAAGCGTAATATCCTCTATGTCCATCCATGTTGTTGCAAATGGCACAATTTCAGTTTCTTGTGGCCAAATAATATTGCAGTGTGTATTTGTATAAATATATATATGCCACCTCTTTATCTGTTCATCTGTTGATGGACAGTTAGGTTGTTTCCATAGCATGGCTATTGCAAACAAAGCCACTGTGAAGACTGGGGTTCATGTATCTTTTTGAATTAGTGTATCCCCTTTCTTCAAATACATACCCAGGAGTGGGATTGTTGGGTCATATAGTACAATTTTTATCTTTTAAAGGAACTGGTAATGTTCTATTTCTTGATCTGGGTGATGACATAGTGAAGGTATCCTTAACACTTATAGGCATGTTTAAAATCACATAAAATTAAATAATAATATAATCTACTTTGCTGAAGCTCATCTTTGCCACATAATATGTCATATGATATACTAATCCTGTCAATTTAATGTGAAAGAAATTCATTTAATTAATTGTCAAATGAACTGGTGTGTCCTGTAGCCCCACAAAACCGGCATCTTTTTTTCTTCCCTCAACTATAACTCATTTTTATGGCCAGTGATGAGATGGCCCCACAGCCCTCAAAAGTTCTTGAGATTTTTCCCATCATATATTTCATCTTTGGAGCTCTCAGACACTTTACCAAATAATTCACATTATGCCTCAGCAATCACTATCCGATTAATGCAGGACATTAGTGACATTTTTAAGGTCCCAGGCTCCACTTTATCCTAAGTTTGTGGAAAGTTACTGTTTAATGACAACTGTTCCATTCTCAGATTTCCGCTTTATGACAACTGTCACAGCCTCAGAACATGCTCCTCATGTTTAAATAATTTCCTTCACATTAAACTGGTCCCCCCCCCAAACACACCAGTCTCATTTCAAAAATTGTAATAAATATTTCAGTGGCATCTCAGTGGCATTGGTTTGGTCACATGTCTGTTTCTAAGCCAATCACTGTGGACACAAGAATATGAGGCTTTGTATGACCAAGTGTGGCTCAGATACCATCCTTCGTCCTGTGCTGAAGGCAGCTGCATCAGGACTATACATAGTGAGAGTGGCAAGTATTGGATTCGCAGTTAACAACTGGGGATGGACTGGACTCGGATTGGCCCCAAACTAACAAATGTCTACTACTCTAGGGAAGGCCCATGAGCCATCGGAACACAGAATAGCAAGACTGGGACTTTTTAGCTAGGGCAGATGAGAGCTGAGAGACTACCGAATGGAAATCTTTAGAACTATAAATGCTTTGGGCCTCCCAGGTGGCGCCAGTGGTAAAGAACCTGCCTGCCAATGCAGGAGACATAAGAGATATGGGTTCAGTCTCTAGGTTGGGAAGATCCCTTGGAGGAGAGTGTGGCAACCCACTCCAGTATTCTTGCCTGGAGAATCCCATGGACAGAGGAGCCTGGGGGCTATAATCCATAGGGTCACAAAGAGCTGGACTGAAGCGACTCAGCAGCATATATATTTTATATTCATGAATATCTAACCCTTAATTATTAAAACAAAAATACCAGTTTGAACTTTTGAAAGTTATTTCAGTAGTGAGAAGTGAGAAACACCCCAAACTCCTATCCCTCCCTTTGAAATGTGAGCCACAAGACCCTCTAATGCCATCTGTATGTGTCTCCTGCGCCTAGGTTGTCCACCAACCTCAGTAATCGTGTTCAACTCAGTGCGCATGATGGGAATGGTTTACATGAAGTTTTAAATCACTGGAAAAGTTTAGGGGTTAAGCAAAACAGAAAGACACGCTGGACTATAAAGAAAAAATGCTTTCCGTTACTTCATTTCCACACCCAACAGAGAAAAGAAAATGCAGCTGTAATCTCTAGCCATGAGTCAAGAGAGTGAGGAAAAAACGTAAAATTTGAGGAAATTTTGCTTGAGGCCAAAAACAAAGCAAACAAACAAATGTTAGTATATTAGAGATAAACACTTATATTCAAATTTTTGTGATTTTATTTTTTCATGTTATAATACCACATATAAAAATATATATTATATAACATAAAATATTGTGTTATTATACAGTCTCCTAGTAGGTAATTGACTATTTGATGAGCACTTTTGCTTCCTTTTCCATCTTTCTCCTAAAGTAAATGTCTGATGAAGTTTGATTCATTCACTGTGGGTTATTTTCTCAAAAAAGCTAGAAATTCTTAAAAATGTAAATGTGTCTTTGGGCAGGCTTCATTCTCTTTGCTTTTGTCCTGGGATATCATTGTGCTTTCCCTGTGACTTAGCCACTGAGAGATGATAAAAAGAATAATCTACTTCAAAGATTTGTGGCTCATTATGGGCACTGAGGGACAAAGTTGAAATAAAAGGTCACAATGAGATTTGATTGTTCTTTNCTTTGCTTTTGTCCTGGGATATCATTGTGCTTTCCCTGTGACTTAGCCACTGAGAGATGATAAAAAGAATAATCTACTTCAAAGATTTGTGGCTCATTATGGGCACTGAGGGACAAAGTTGAAATAAAAGGTCACAATGAGATTTGATTGTTCTTTGTGTTCTGTCACAGACAGGAATAAAGGCACACCTTGGAAAAGAAATTGGGAAGAGAACTTTCCTTTGTAAGTTATGCAAAAAGCACAGATAATGTGCATTTACAGAAAGTAAATGTCTTCAGGATGTCAAACATGATTTGAAACTGTGCCAAGAAAATTTGAAACAGAACCGTTTAAAAAATATATGAATGCTACATTTCTAGAAGTTAGGATCTATAAACTCAGGATACAATCTTTTTTTTTTTTTTTAAGTGTTGGGGGTTGGTATGGGGCAGCCACTCCTTGTTTTACTCACCTGTGCCCAATGACCTGATCAAAGGTGTGATGACAAGAGTAAAGCCTTATACATATTTGCTTGCTTTACCAAACAGCCATCTATGGGACTCATTCCCTGCGTCAGAAATACAACATAGAACAAGAGAAAGCCTCTGCCTAGTGAAAAGCCGAGTGGAAAGACAGAAATTCAATTAAAAAAATATTGTGATTGTAGCCAGAGACATAAAGCATAAGCAAGGGTGGGACTGAAGTATCCAACTAGGATACCACAGTGGTTTGGGACAGAAGGAGAGAGATCCAGGTGGCGTCTTGAGTTAGATATGAGGAGGGAGCGAGGGGACATGGCAAGAAGAGAAAGCAGTACTATTTCAAGCAGAGGGAACTCCATCTTTGAAGGTTCTGAGATGGAAGGGAACATGAAGTAGTCCATGAACTCAAAGAATATGGATCAGAGGAAAGCAGGGGGAGGGTGAGAACGGGAGCTGGAGGTAAACAGAGGCAGAACACACGCAGTCTTGGTGATATAAAGGTCTGAAGCTTTAGAATCTAGCAACAGTGGAAATCCATAGGAGAGGTGGTGGTGTGTGTTTTTTTTTTTTTTTTTCTCAAGTCCTTGTCATTGTCATATTTCCTTATTTTCAAAGATCTCCTTTTTCAGTTTGTGGAGTCAACTGGAAAAGTGTAAGTGCAAGTATAGGGAGACAATTTGTGTTTATATCCATCATTGTGGATATAAACCATCAGAAGCAGATGGTGACTTTGTCCACCAGAGTGGCCAAGTTGATAGAGAAACAGAAGGATTTGAAAGATATTTAGAAGACAGAGTCAGTAATGTCATGGATGAAAGTGACTCTCGTGTTTCTAGACAGAAAGGAGGCATGTCCCTAACATTGAGACCTCCAAAGGCAGAGGATGGTTTAGGAGAGATTGAGTTCAGTTCTGGAAATGTTGCTTGTGTTATATCCACGTGGAGAAAGGAGTTGAAGTTGGGTCTGAGATACAGTGGAAAAGTCTAAACTAGTTACATGTGCAAATTTAATAAACACTTTCAAATGCTTGCTAATTACCAGTCACTGCCTACATGCTTTATAAATATTGTTTTCTCTTCCTAGCAACCCTCTGAGGGAAGTACAATTGCTAAGCCCATTTTACCTATGAGAAAACTGAGGCCCAGAATTATTAGAGTCTCCCAGCTAGGTTATGAGCCAGAATTCAAACCCAATCTGGCTTCAGAGTCCACAGTCTTAACCACTAGGCTACCAGATGGAGCCCAGCAACAAAGTAGGTGTGGGTGAGACTGCAGAATAAGAAGGGAGAACAGAGCCCTGAGGAACTCTAACTATTAAAGATGGGGAGGGGAGGATGAATTGGCACAGACTGATCACTTCCACAGATCCGTGAGGCCCATGTGTGCCAGCAGGTTTGTCCAGTGAGACCTCACTCTCTGAGGTTAGCAGAGCCCACCAGGGAGTCAGATGATTCTCACTTCCATGAATCTGGACAGGCTCCCACCACCTACTGAGTCTGAGGTTTATCCTGCTCAAGAAACCAGGACTCAGCAACCATACCGCTTTCTAAACTCTGCACAATTGGTGTTCCTCCAAGGCTGACTCTTTTGCCAATAACTTGACTTGTATTATTTTTAGTGAAGTACCATGTAGCAAGCTGTTCCTTAAAATATTTCCAGTCTGGAGTGCTATCAAGACAGAAATCAAAAAAGAAAAAAAACAGGAGTGGGGGGTGACGGTAGGAAGAGAAAAAGAATTATGAAAGAGATTGAGGAACACACCCCAAAACTGTTGAGGAAAGAACATAATCTTTTAAGTGAGAAGACTGGAAAGCCATCCTCACATCCCAGTCACTCTCAACCTCAAGAAACTGCCACCACTCACTTCCATATCATTCCTAAGTAAACAGTTACCTGGTTCCTTTTCAGTGATGTTGTCAGCTGGTTTCTACTCAAGGTAGAATTTTACTTACCTTGTCATCAGAAAGCCATGTAACATTGTATTTAAGAGCACAGGCTTTGAAACCAGCATGGTGTGTGTGAATACTGGCTCTATGCTAAATGTATGACTTAAGGAAGTTACTCACCTGTGGTCTCAGTTTCCCATCTGTAAAATGGGGATGAAACCAAAATCTCCTTTGTAGGATTCTTAGGAAATATTCGCTCTTGTATCTTGTGCACAGTGCAGTAAATACTAAGGAAGCATTAATTAATCTTATTTTTATTATTGTTAGAAGGGCTGGTACTCTTTAGTAGCATAAAACCATGGTTATTTTCAAGAGCCAAGAGTATATGAATAGTTAGTCATGGTCACAGGCCATTAAAGGCGGGTTTTTAAACTTGAGTAGTACAAGCTGAATGACTCTCAAATATTGTTTGTATCAGGGAGCAGTCAGAGAAGCGGAGTGGGTGTACGCCTGCACAGGACAGGCCTGTGTGTGGAGAGAGGCAGACAGACAAAGATTACTATCTGTCCTAGAGACTTGACTTAACGCAACTGTGGGATTCTGGCTTGTCAGTCTCTGTACGTGTATTGCCTCCTGTCTGACACTGGAGCTGGAAACCACAGGACAGGCCAGCAGAAGGGAAGATGGATGTAGAGCCAGGGAGAACAAGTCAGTTGGGAACCCACAAATATGAGCTGGAACCCCCAAGGACAGACTGCGACTTTCCTCAGTTCTCATTATCCTTGACTGTGATGACACAGGTACCCTATAGTAGCGGGGGCCTTCAGTCAAGGGACGAAGCAAATGGTCCAGGAGTCAGATACGTTAAGGATGGCTCAGGGAGATGTTAGGCAGTTCTAGGCCCATCCGCTGCCTCATGCCGGTAAGGTGAGGAACCAAATAAATAACAATATGTGTAAAATACAAAACGATGGTCACCTTGCTTTGGCCTCTAAATATCCCTCTTAAATCTCTTCTGACAGACAGAGAGAACAAATGTATGGACACCACACATTTTAATGGCAGTGGGGTGAGTTGGGAGATGGATTGACATATACACACTGTTGATACTATGTGTGAAACAGATAAATAATGAGAACTTACTGTATAGACCAGGAGCTCTCAGTGCTCGGTGCTGTGCTGTGCTGAACTTGGTCGCTCACTCATGTCTGACTCTTTGCAACCCCGTGGATTATAACCCACCAGGCTCCTCTGTCCATAGGAGTTTCTCCAGGCAAGAATACTGGAGTGGGTTGCCATGCCCTCCTCCAGGAGATCTTCCTAACCCAGAAATCAAACTGGGGTCTCCTGCATTACAGGCGGATTCTTTACCAGCTGAGCTTTCAGTGCTCTGCAGTGACTTAAAATGGGAAGGAAATTCCAAAAAGAGGGGGTATATGTATACGTATGGCTGGTTTACTTGGCTGTACAGCAGAAAATAAAACAACATTGTGAAACAACTATATTCCAATAAAAATTTAAAAAAAAACAGAAAGCTCTTTTGTTGCCCACTCTAAATGGAAAGGGAATTCTGGGAAATGTCATTCACCTGAGCTGATTGTTGACACATTACAAAACCACCAAAGGGTGTTACTATAGATATTTGCTAAACTTGCTATGTGCCCACCACTGTGTCAGCTGTTTTACTTTCCTTATTTCTTCTATTTTCACCATAACTCCACATGTCTGTCTGTTCATCACAAGTGAGAAAACTGAGGACAAGAATTCTTCTTCAGTAAACTTGGCCAACGTCAGATGAGATTTGCTTATAAATGATGAAATGGACAGCTAAGTTTTGGAGTTTGTGTCTGCATTAATCAGATTTTCTGTAGCATTAGGATTCCTCTCCAAAATGGCTTAGCTAATAACTGTAACAGATCTTATCAGGAAGTTCCTATCCCTGCTCTTGTTAAAAATAATAGGGCGATTGGCCCAAGGCACTGATATACCTAGTGATATTAGTGCTCTCTTGGAATCTTATGAAAGTGAAGTAATTTTCAGGTACTGTTTATATATAAATATTATTCTCTTAAAAATGAACTAGATATCAACACCAAATGGAATTATTCCCTAGGCCCCATCTTTTTCATTTCAAAGGCTTTAAACTAATTTTAGTTAATTCTAAATATAAGTCATAGCTAGTATACTATTATCTTATATGTGGGCATGTAATTTGCATCAATTTGCACTGATTTTAATAAAATTAAATGAAAACCCTCACTGACACTTAAGAGTAATCAATATCTAGGAGGCTGAGATCCCTGCAGGCAACCATGGGATGCCACCCACACAGGCAAAAATCCCAATTTACTAGTTAAAAGCTGGCTGTAAAGAAAATGTGAAGTAATTACCAAGTAAGATACAGATCCTGCTGCAGATAACAGCAATAAAATCTGGGTATAACGTGAAAATTTGGTAGCTGAAGTTACTAGAGAGTGAAATGATATAACCTGATTCTTATGGGGGAGTTCATGGTCATAAGAAAGGAGTTGTATAAAGTGAGTTTCTGTTACTGTCCTTTTAGCCTGGGACTAGGTATGGTCAGTAGAGATTCAATGACAGTGGAGGCACTGAGGAAAAAACTGCAGTCTTTTTGTCCTGGGAATTTACAAAAGACCAAATCTGAGGGAACCAATTAGTGAAGAAAGATGGGGAGCCCTGTAGGGAAAATGGTCAGAAAGGGATTCTTCAAATTCTATCTGAAATTTGAATCATTCATGCACAGAACGGATGCAGAACAGTTATGCTAAGACAAAAGATAGCATCTAAGTTTGGACCTACCCCACAGAAGTTTAGTTTCTAGTTCTAGTACAAACCATGAAAATTGTTTGCTTGACAAAATAAACAACAGTTACCAGAGAAAAGTATTAGAATCCACTCTCTACTATAACTTAACATTCATAGTGTCCTGGATATAATCACCATCACTTGACAGGTGAAGAAAAAAAAAAATGGGACATACTCTTCTTTTTGTTCAAAGAGCAAGATTTTTTTTATTCTCTTTTCAAACATAGAGTGTTAGCTGTATAAGAGTAATATTTTTTCATCCATACTCTTAAGAGAAAAATTAACCCTAAGTATATCTAAATGGTCAACAGAAATTATCCAAAGTAAATATCAAAGAGATTGGAGAAGGTGTTGGCACCCCACTCCAGTACTCTTGCCTGGAAAATCCCATGGATGGAGGAGCCTAGTGAGCTGCAGTCCATGGGGTCACAAAGAGTCAGACATGACTGAGCGACTTCACTTTCTCTTTTCACTTTCATGCATTGGAGAAGGAAATGGCAACCCTCTCCAGTGTCCTTGCCTGGAGAATCCCAGGAACGGTGGAGCCTGGTGGGCTGCCGTCTATGGAGTTGCACAGAGTGGGACACGACTGAAGCGACTTAGCAGCAGCAGCAATATCAAAGAGAAAAAAGAGTTTTAAGCAACAAAACTTCAAAGACCCAATAGATTGTATCAAGTTGTTGAATATACATGTAATTAGAACTCCCTAAAGAAAGAGACCGGAGAAGGTAATGGCACGCCACTCCAGTACTCTTGCCTGGAAAATCCCATGGATGGAGAAGCTTGGAAGGCTGCAGTCCATGGGGTCACTGAGGGTCAGACACAACTGAGTGACTTCCCTTTCAGTTTTCACTTTCATGCATTGGAGAAGGAAATGGTAACCCACTCCAGTGTTCTTGCCTGGAGAATCCCAGGGACGAGGGAGCCTGGTGGGCTGCTGTCTGTGGGGTCGCACAGAGTCAGACATGACTGAAGCGACTTAGCAGCAGCAAAAAAAGAGACAATTCGGCAAGAAAAAAATGTAAAATTAATTTCCCCCCAGTTTGATGAAACATATAAATCCACAACTTGATATGCTTGGTAACACCAGGCATGACAATATAAGAAGGCTTTGTTTCAAATTGTTGAAACCTGAAAATACAGAGCAAAGCTTGAAAACAGGAGGAGAAAAATGATGGACTATGTACGAGGGAATAATCATTTGACTAACTAGTTGCTTCTTGTCAGAAAGCATAGAGACCTGAAAATAGTCCAAAAACATCTTTGAAGTATTGAAAGGAGAAAAAAAAAAAAAAACTGTCAACCTAGA
>SJYW01052401.1:120868-137709 GCA_006410735.1 Raphicerus campestris
TGTCCAGTGAGACCTCACTCTCTGAGGTTAGCAGAGCCCACCAGGGAGTCAGATGATTCTCACTTCCATGAATCTGGACAGGCTCCCACCACCTACTGAGTCTGAGGTTTATCCTGCTCAAGAAACCAGGACTCAGCAACCATACCGCTTTCTAAACTCTGCACAATTGGTGTTCCTCCAAGGCTGACTCTTTTGCCAATAACTTGACTTGTATTATTTTTAGTGAAGTACCATGTAGCAAGCTGTTCCTTAAAATATTTCCAGTCTGGAGTGCTATCAAGACAGAAATCAAAAAAGAAAAAAAACAGGAGTGGGGGGTGACGGTAGGAAGAGAAAAAGAATTATGAAAGAGATTGAGGAACACACCCCAAAACTGTTGAGGAAAGAACATAATCTTTTAAGTGAGAAGACTGGAAAGCCATCCTCACATCCCAGTCACTCTCAACCTCAAGAAACTGCCACCACTCACTTCCATATCATTCCTAAGTAAACAGTTACCTGGTTCCTTTTCAGTGATGTTGTCAGCTGGTTTCTACTCAAGGTAGAATTTTACTTACCTTGTCATCAGAAAGCCATGTAACATTGTATTTAAGAGCACAGGCTTTGAAACCAGCATGGTGTGTGTGAATACTGGCTCTATGCTAAATGTATGACTTAAGGAAGTTACTCACCTGTGGTCTCAGTTTCCCATCTGTAAAATGGGGATGAAACCAAAATCTCCTTTGTAGGATTCTTAGGAAATATTCGCTCTTGTATCTTGTGCACAGTGCAGTAAATACTAAGGAAGCATTAATTAATCTTATTTTTATTATTGTTAGAAGGGCTGGTACTCTTTAGTAGCATAAAACCATGGTTATTTTCAAGAGCCAAGAGTATATGAATAGTTAGTCATGGTCACAGGCCATTAAAGGCGGGTTTTTAAACTTGAGTAGTACAAGCTGAATGACTCTCAAATATTGTTTGTATCAGGGAGCAGTCAGAGAAGCGGAGTGGGTGTACGCCTGCACAGGACAGGCCTGTGTGTGGAGAGAGGCAGACAAAGATTACTATCTGTCCTAGAGACTTGACTTAACGCAACTGTGGGATTCTGGCTTGTCAGTCTCTGTACGTGTATTGCCTCCTGTCTGACACTGGAGCTGGAAACCACAGGACAGGCCAGCAGAAGGGAAGATGGATGTAGAGCCAGGGAGAACAAGTCAGTTGGGAACCCACAAATATGAGCTGGAACCCCCAAGGACAGACTGCGACTTTCCTCAGTTCTCATTATCCTTGACTGTGATGACACAGGTACCCTATAGTAGCGGGGGCCTTCAGTCAAGGGACGAAGCAAATGGTCCAGGAGTCAGATACGTTAAGGATGGCTCAGGGAGATGTTAGGCAGTTCTAGGCCCATCCGCTGCCTCATGCCGGTAAGGTGAGGAACCAAATAAATAACAATATGTGTAAAATACAAAACGATGGTCACCTTGCTTTGGCCTCTAAATATCCCTCTTAAATCTCTTCTGACAGACAGAGAGAACAAATGTATGGACACCACACATTTTAATGGCAGTGGGGTGAGTTGGGAGATGGATTGACATATACACACTGTTGATACTATGTGTGAAACAGATAAATAATGAGAACTTACTGTATAGACCAGGAGCTCTCAGTGCTCGGTGCTGTGCTGTGCTGAACTTGGTCGCTCACTCATGTCTGACTCTTTGCAACCCCGTGGATTATAACCCACCAGGCCCCTCTGTCCATAGGAGTTTCTCCAGGCAAGAATACTGGAGTGGGTTGCCATGCCCTCCTCCAGGAGATCTTCCTAACCCAGAAATCAAACTGGGGTCTCCTGCATTACAGGCGGATTCTTTACCAGCTGAGCTTTCAGTGCTCTGCAGTGACTTAAAATGGGAAGGAAATTCCAAAAAGAGGGGGTATATGTATACGTATGGCTGGTTTACTTGGCTGTACAGCAGAAAATAAAACAACATTGTGAAACAACTATATTCCAATAAAAATTTTAAAAAAAACAGAAAGCTCTTTTGTTGCCCACTCTAAATGGAAAGGGAATTCTGGGAAATGTCATTCACCTGAGCTGATTGTTGACACATTACAAAACCACCAAAGGGTGTTACTATAGATATTTGCTAAACTTGCTATGTGCCCACCACTGTGTCAGCTGTTTTACTTTCCTTATTTCTTCTATTTTCACCATAACTCCACATGTCTGTCTGTTCATCACAAGTGAGAAAACTGAGGACAAGAATTCTTCTTCAGTAAACTTGGCCAACGTCAGATGAGATTTGCTTATAAATGATGAAATGGACAGCTAAGTTTTGGAGTTTGTGTCTGCATTAATCAGATTTTCTGTAGCATTAGGATTCCTCTCCAAAATGGCTTAGCTAATAACTGTAACAGATCTTATCAGGAAGTTCCTATCCCTGCTCTTGTTAAAAATAATAGGGCGATTGGCCCAAGGCACTGATATACCTAGTGATATTAGTGCTCTCTTGGAATCTTATGAAAGTGAAGTAATTTTCAGGTACTGTTTATATATAAATATTATTCTCTTAAAAATGAACTAGATATCAACACCAAATGGAATTATTCCCTAGGCCCCATCTTTTTCATTTCAAAAGCTATAAACTAATTTTAGTTAATTCTAAATATAAGTCATAGCTAGTATACTATTATCTTATATGTGGGCATGTAATTTGCATCAATTTGCACTGATTTTAATAAAATTAAATGAAAACCCTCACTGACACTTAAGAGTAATCAATATCTAGGAGGCTGAGATCCCTGCAGGCAACCATGGGATGCCACCCACACAGGCAAAAATCCCAATTTACTAGTTAAAAGCTGGCTGTAAAGAAAATGTGAAGTAATTACCAAGTAAGATACAGATCCTGCTGCAGATAATAGCAATAAAATCTGGGTATAACGTGAAAATTTGGTAGCTGAAGTTACTAGAGAGTGAAATGATATAACCTGATTCTTATGGGGGAGTTCATGGTCATAAGAAAGGAGTTGTATAAAGTGAGTTTCTGTTACTGTCCTTTTAGCCTGGGACTAGGTATGGTCAGTAGAGATTCAATGACAGTGGAGGCACTGAGGAAAAAACTGCAGTCTTTTTGTCCTGGGAATTTACAAAAGACCAAATCTGAGGGAACCAATTAGTGAAGAAAGATGGGGAGCCCTGTAGGGAAAATGGTCAGAAAGGGATTCTTCAAATTCTATCTGAAATTTGAATCATTCATGCACAGAACGGATGCAGAACAGTTATGCTAAGACAAAAGATAGCATCTAAGTTTGGACCTACCCCACAGAAGTTTAGTTTCTAGTTCTAGTACAAACCATGAAAATTGTTTGCTTGACAAAATAAACAACAGTTACCAGAGAAAAGTATTAGAATCCACTCTCTACTATAACTTAACATTCATAGTGTCCTGGATATAATCACCATCACTTGACAGGTGAAGAAAAAAAAAAATGGGACATACTCTTCTTTTTGTTCAAAGAGCAAGATTTTTTTTATTCTCTTTTCAAACATAGAGTGTTAGCTGTATAAGAGTAATATTTTTTCATCCATACTCTTAAGAGAAAAATTAACCCTAAGTATATCTAAATGGTCAACAGAAATTATCCAAAGTAAATATCAAAGAGATTGGAGAAGGTGTTGGCACCCCACTCCAGTACTCTTGCCTGGAAAATCCCATGGATGGAGGAGCCTAGTGAGCTGCAGTCCATGGGGTCACAAAGAGTCAGACATGACTGAGCGACTTCACTTTCTCTTTTCACTTTCATGCATTGGAGAAGGAAATGGCAACCCTCTCCAGTGTCCTTGCCTGGAGAATCCCAGGAACGGTGGAGCCTGGTGGGCTGCCGTCTATGGAGTTGCACAGAGTGGGACACGACTGAAGCGACTTAGCAGCAGCAGCAATATCAAAGAGAAAAAAGAGTTTTAAGCAACAAAACTTCAAAGACCCAATAGATTGTATCAAGTTGTTGAATATACATGTAATTAGAACTCCCTAAAGAAAGAGACCGGAGAAGGTAATGGCACGCCACTCCAGTACTCTTGCCTGGAAAATCCCATGGATGGAGAAGCTTGGAAGGCTGCAGTCCATGGGGTCACTGAGGGTCAGACACAACTGAGTGACTTCCCTTTCAGTTTTCACTTTCATGCATTGGAGAAGGAAATGGTAACCCACTCCAGTGTTCTTGCCTGGAGAATCCCAGGGACGAGGGAGCCTGGTGGGCTGCTGTCTGTGGGGTCGCACAGAGTCAGACATGACTGAAGCGACTTAGCAGCAGCAAAAAAAGAGACAATTCGGCAAGAAAAAAATGTAAAATTAATTTCCCCCCAGTTTGATGAAACATATAAATCCACAACTTGATATGCTTGGTAACACCAAGCATGACAATATAAGAAGGCTTTGTTTCAAATTGTTGAAACCTGAAAATACAGAGCAAAGCTTGAAAACAGGAGGAGAAAAATGATGGACTATGTACGAGGGAATAATCATTTGACTAACTAGTTGCTTCTTGTCAGAAAGCATAGAGACCTGAAAATAGTCCAAAAACATCTTTGAAGTATTGAAAGGAGAAAAAAAAAAAACTGTCAACCTAGAATTCTATATCTCGTAAAGGGGGGAAAACCCTTTAAGAAAAATGAAGGTAAAGGTGAAATAAAGATATTATCACATAAAGGAAAACTAAAAGACACATCACCAATACATCTTTTGTACCTGCAGTACAAAAGACAAAAATATGCTGAAAGAAAATAATTCTGAATAGAAGTATAAATCTAAACAAAAATTCTCACAAATTAAAATATCCATGTAAATACAAAGATTGTATTTTTTGCTTTGTCTTCCCTTAATTTCTCTACAAAGCATATGCGTGTTTAAGAATTTAAAGGGAAAGCCACAAGACCATTCTGATACCAACTGGAAGTTCAGGGTCCCCAAGACCCTCAGATTCCATAATTCATTAGGATTCACAGAGCTCATTGAAAACTATTACACTTATCATTATGGTTTATTTCAGCAAAAGGATACAGATTAAAATCGTCAAGGAAAGAGACACATGGCAGAATCCAGGAGAGTTCCATGGACAGATCTTCCAGCTCTCCTTTCCCAGTAGAGTCATGGAAAGTTCTAACTCATCCCAGAAATGCTGTGTGATAGCACACATGGAATACTGCCAACTGGGAAAGCTCACTCAAGCCCTGGGGTTCCCTTGCATAGACATGGTAGATCACCTGCATGGCTGACCTTAGTTTCCAACACTTCCAGAGATTGAGCTGATACCATGTGACCCAAAGGTCCGACCATGAATCACATTGGTGTGGCTCAAAGCCCCCAGATACTGGGTATCAGGCAAGACATTCCAAGAACTTGGGAATCACCTCACAGGAGCCAAGAGCAATGACGGACCTCTCTGAGCAAGATTAATTCTTTACTACACAGTGTTTAAAGTCCAAAATGATAGTATTTTCTTGTGCTGTTTGATGATGAATATAAATACAGCATAGAGGACAAAGAGGAAATATGTACCTATGGGTTGAAAGGTTCTGTATTTTATATGAAGTAGTATAAGATTAGCTGTAAATTGATCTGTAAAAAGTTCAAGATCTACTGTATATTGTAGCCCATAGAACAGCCAAAAAATGCAAACAAGTATAGTTTAAATGTTAGTATAAACATTAAAATGAAGTTCTAAAAAAATCAAATAGCCCCAAAAAATACAGGCAAAGAGAACTATAAAGCCCTGTTTTCAAGAATATCAAAAGTTAAAATATTTAGGTTAAATTCAGCAAAAGGTAAGCACTAATTTACACTAATTTCCTTCAAAATGTTCTGTAATTTTTAAAGAAGATCTAAATGAAAAGTCTATTCCATATTCAAGAATTAGAAGATTTAATATTATCAAGATTTTAATTCTCACCCAAATTATCTATAGATTCACTGCAATTCCATTGAAAAACCTATCAGGCTTATTTTGATATATTGTCACACTGATTTGAAATTTTATATGGAAAACCAATAGACCTAGAATATAACAATTTTGAGGATGTAAATGGCCAGAGGAATGACACCATCTGATTTCAAAACTCATTGTAAAGCTGTTGTCATCTACACAGTGTGATGCTGACATAAGAGTAAACATATAACATCAATGAAACAGNCAAATATAGTTTAAATGTTAGTATGAACATTAAAATGAAGTTCTAAAAAAATCAAATAGCCCCAAAAAATACAGGCAAAGAGAACTATAAAGCCCTGTTTTCAAGAATATCAAAAGTTAAAATATTTAGGTTAAATTCAGCAAAAGGTAAGCACTAATTTACACTAATTTCCTTCAAAATGTTCTGTAATTTTTAAAGAAGATCTAAATGAAAAGTCTATTCCATATTCAAGAATTAGAAGATTTAATATTATCAAGATTTTAATTCTCACCCAAATTATCTATAGATTCACTGCAATTCCATTGAAAAACCTATCAGGCTTATTTTGATATATTGTCACACTGATTTGAAATTTTATATGGAAAACCAATAGACCTAGAATATAACAATTTTGAGGATGTAAATGGCCAGAGGAATGACACCATCTGATTTCAAAACTCATTGTAAAGCTGTTGTCATCTACACAGTGTGATGCTGACATAAGAGTAAACATATAACATCAATGAAACAGAAGAGCGATCTTGGAAATAGATATGTATTTCTGAAGTCAATTGATTTTTTTAAAAACAAAGATGGCAAGGTAATTGGACAAAATGATAGTTATTTCACCTAATAGTGCTGAAACCAACAGATGTCTGTGTGCACAAAACAGAAAGAAAACCAACCCCTACCTCACAACAAACACAAAAATTAACTCCATGAATAGGGCATAAGTACTAAAGTTATAAAACTTCTAAAAAAAAAAACCCAAATTTTTGGTGAAATTGGATTTCTTAGGCAGCACAGATTTCTTAGCAACAGAATAGCATGAAAAGAGAAGAAAATTAGATGAGAAAGGACTTCAGGGTTATTTTTTAAGTTAACATTTAAAAAATACATTTCAAGTAACTAGAAAGCAAGTCACAGACCAGGACAAAAGATTTGCAAATCCTAGTGCTTGTATCCAGTATACAAAGAATGTCTTACAACTCAATAAGAAGGCATATATTAAAATTTTAAATGTGCAAAATATTTGAATGAGTGCTCTAATATGCATATGGTCAAATATCAAGTTAAAAGATGTTCAACATCACAAGTCATCAGGGTAATTACAAACTGAAACCACCATGAGAAACTATTAGACAACCTAGCACAATGGCTTAAATTTAGAAGACAATACCAAGTTTTGACAGTGATACAAATTGATCAGAATTGTCCTACATTCCTGGTAGGAATGCAAAATAGTACAGCCAGTTTGGAAAGCCTTAGCTGTTTCTCACAAAGTTAAACATATATATGACTGAGCAGTCCTATTCTTAAATATTTACCCAAGATGGATGAAAATTATTATCACACAATAAATTGTGTTTGCATGTTTATAGTAGCAGTGTTCATAATAACCAAAAACTGAAAACAATCCAGATTTTCATCAACTGATCAATAAGTAAACAGATTGTGGTGTATACATAGTATGAAATACTACCCAGCTATGAAAAGAATAAAATAGTGACATGCAATAAAATGAGTGAATCTCTGATATATGAAAGAAGTCAAATAAAACAGACTACATACTATATGATTCCATTTATATAACTTCTATAAAAGGCAAAACTACAGTCACAGAAAGCAGATCACTGCCGAGATGGTGAGACTTGGGGAAGAGAATAGACTGCAAAGGGAAACGCAGATACTTTCTGGAGAGATAGAAACGTTCCATGTTTTGACTGTGAAGGTGGTTATATGACTGTAGACACTTGCCAGACTCATCAAACTATACATTTTAAATGGGTAAATTTTCTTAAAAGTAAATTATGCCTTAACAATGCTGGGGAATAAAAACTAAAAACAAAAGTAGCAAATACAGTATCAATTCCAGGACCTACTCATGAAATATGTCTGAAGGGTCTCTTGGTAATGCTGTGAAATAAGATACCAGGCAAAAGAAAACAGGACTTGACCCAGATCCTTGGAACTAGGGGTTTGGGATTCTTGTCCAGTTCTGTCTCTAGAAATTTCTTCTATCAAGAGACAATTTCCCTGGATCTCAATTTCTTCATAAGAAAAATAATAAGGAGCATGGTTCGATGGTCTCTAACCTCCCCTGCAGACAAATGACTAGCTTGTGCACTTTTACTATATTTCTTGCTCATGTCAGGCATCACCATTTGATCATGGCCAAACTGTCATGGAACCCAGAATTCCAGAATCCCTGGCAGGACCGCACTCCAGGCAACCAATACCAACTACTGGATTGTGTCTTGTGGGAAACTTTTTGTGCTATAGCTGCTCTAGAAAGTGAATCTCTATAATCACTATGAATAGAGACCTTAGGATCATGCCTCAATTGTTGCTTATTGTAGTCCTAATTAGTTCTATTAACTATCTCCAGTTGGAGAATGACTAGCAGCTTCTATATGACAAGCTAGTGTAGAGCGAACCATGGTGCAAGCAAGATGAAAGAAATGCTCTAAATTTTCATGGAAGTCCAGCCGCAAAGAGTCAGACACAAATTGTGGGTTCAAATAAACTCTGCCAACATCCCACAGGCCTGAGATCATGCCCATCCTGCATGAAGCCTGTCTTTTCTGATGACTGCACACACAGGGCTACTGTATTTTAATAAAATTATTTCATACAAGTATCACCCCAAGCTGAGTCTGGCTCAGCAGAGAATTGTTACATGGTTAATTAGCAGTGTCTGCATGGGCAAGGAGACCATGTCATGTGCCACCCCAGCCCCCATTTGTTGAGCACACTTAAATGGTTTACAAATATTATCTTGCTGAACACTCACAGCAACACTCTGAAGGAGATAATATTTTCTCCATTTTGCAGATGAGAAAGGTTGCCTAAGAGAAAGAGGTTGCCTGAGTTTCCCAAAGTCTCCTCCCTTTCCCTCACCCCCAAACCCCACCATTGTAAATGATGGGAGTTGAGCTTCAAAACCTGAGTTTTCCCTACCATTCCATGCTGTTTCTCTTTATAATGCCTCCCACCACCCGAGTGGCTTCCCTGGTGGCTCAGCTGGTGAAGAATCACCAGCAATGCAGGAGACCTGGGTTTGATCTCTAGATTGGGAAGATCCCCTTGAGAAGGGAAGCCCTACCCACTCCAGAATTCTTGCCTGAAGAATCCTCATGGACAGAGGAGCCTGGTAGGTTACAGTCCATGGGATCACAAAGAGTTGGACACATCTGAGTGACTTTCACTTTTCACTCAAGTACCGGTCAAGGGCCTAGCACAAAACAGGTTCTCAGTAAACATTTTAACAGCCTTAATAAATGGAAGATATGCCAGCCTGGCACACAGCAGCCTAAGGGGGTTATTTTTATGTCATTCGTGAAGGTGAAGGCAAATATGAATCACAACAGAATTTTTTAACTGGCAGCCACATTGGAAAATTACATGTCTATAAATCAGAGGGCTGTGGCCAGATAAACAGGTCTTCAACCAATTAATTAGAGCATCATTTTCCATACACTGAAGACAACAATGTTAGAATCCATAGGATGATTAATATATTATTTTATCATGGCAAAAATTTTAATATTATTCCATGCTTAAAATGCTTCATTAAGTTTTCATACATATTGATGGCCACACCCTCAGTCCCAAAAGGTCTTTCTGATCAGTTCATTACCTTTACCATTAGCACCATCCCTACGTTCATTCATCTGACTAGCTTCACCTCAGTCAATGGATTAAGTTACTTAGCCCATTCATGTACAATGCAGTGTTACATCTCTCTCTTCACACAGTACTATTTCTACCTGAACTGCTCTCTACTCTTCCTTATTCTTTGATACTAATTTAAAGCTTCACCTTTCCTTACAACTCTGCTCTGACCCCTCTGAGCCTAGTCAAATTTCCCTCGTTATTATTCAGAATAGAAGCTTGGATTCATCAGAGCACCTGGTTCATTCTAATTGTTCATTGCACTTTCACTCTTGTCCCTGACCATATGCTCTTTGATGATACATATCATATCTGATTTTATAACTGTATTACCCAGCATAGTGTCTGCAACATAACAGGAGCTCAATAATTATTTTTTGAATTAATATGAGTTCTGTTCCTAGTTGACACATGCATGTAAAAGACAAAATGACTATTTATCTTTGGTGTGGGGGAGGAAAGCCCTGTGCATCTAGGAGATGTAATAATTTATTTCCAGGCTTCTATTAGTCAATCTGGTGAAGACTGTGCGTGTGTGCTAAATCTCTTCAGTCATATCCAACTCTTTGCTGTAGCCTGCCAGGCTCCTCTGTCCAAGGGATTCTCCAGGCAAGAATACTGGAGTGGGTTGCCATGCCTTCCTCCAGAGGATCTTCCTGACCCAGGAATCGAAACTTCATCTTATGTCTCCTACATTGCTGGAGAATTCTTTATCACTATTGCTACTTGGGAATATCTAGTAAAGACTATAGTATTCACCAAAATATAGCCCAATCTCTCTTGCTGTTTGGTTGGTTATATGAAGAGTTATGGTGAATAGGTTATATGCAGGAAGGCTATAAACCACTTTTCAGCATTACTGAGAAAAGTTTCCCATATGTAATCCTTCATTCTCATGGTCTTCCTTCTATCTCCTGTTGGATGATGCTAGCATGACTTTGAAACTTGAATGCAGTGGAGCCACAAGATGGAAAGAGCTGGGTTGCTGAGTCACTGCTTGGGTGAGAGCTGGTGCAGAGCAGCCTAAATAGGAACATTCTCGCAGAAAGTCATATCACTGAGATTTGGGGTTATTTATTACAGGAGTTTATGTCATTTATCATATATAATAAAGTCAAATAAAAATTATATTTCTGTTTCTTTCCACAAGATCCTAGATATCTGAAATAGAAGCTTTTATAAGGCTTTAAGGGAGAATCGTTAGGTAGCATTTACTGAATCTTCTCACTATACCGTGTTCACAAAAGACAAACTGGATGTTGCAAAGGAAAACATTTCAGAATAGATCGGGTGGGATGTATGCCCAGAGGGGTCCTGAAATGTGTGTATGCTGTCAGAAGTTTTCCTCTAGAGAGGTTTCTAATCAGATGCCTGATTGTCCCCTTTGGGCCTGTGTAATCAGCAGTAATACAGCTTGTTTGGCTCTTTTAGTGACCAGCTAGGGAGAGAATCAAGACTGTAATTTCAATGAATCCCGAGACTTTTGTGGATGGGAAAGTCAGGAAAAAATGTGGCTGGCAGGGGAGGGGGAACTATCTTTGGAATATTGCCCAGAGGGGGGCCTCTTTTTCCCCTCACCAGGCCCCTGCCTGATCTTCCTGCTCTGAACTCCTGTTTTCCTCCCTGCAAGCGATAATTTTTCTGCCACTAAAGCCACAATCTGCCTGTTGAAGTAGCAGCCAAAGCCACCTCTAGAGCTGTGGTTCCTGGCAGACAAAAAAGTGGAGAAACCTGTGAATAAGGGCATTTACATAATCAAACAACCTAAGGCATTCCCTTTAGGTCTCATTACCCAAGGATGACTTTCCTGTGATACTGTTGGGGACATCTAGTTCAACTCTATTTCACTTGCCTGCTGCTGCTGCTGCTGCTGCTAAGTTGCTTCAGTCGTGTCCGACTCTGTGTGACCCCATAGACGGCAGCACACCAGGCTACCCCATCCCTGGGATTCTCCAGGCAAGAACACTGGAGTGGGTTGCCATTTCCTTCTCCAGTGCATGAAAGGGAAAAGTGAAAGGGAAGTCACTCAATCGTGTCCAACTCTTAGTGACCCCATGGACTATAGCCTACCAGGCTCCTCCATCCATGGGATTTTCCAGGCAAGAGTACTAGAGTGGGGTGCCATTGCTTTCTCCTAGGATCTAAAAATAAAATGTGACAAAACAGGATAATGCAAAGCTGAATGGATATGGTAGGAACTCGGGAATTACTGGGTGTGATCAGACTCAGTAGTTTGGTGCCAAGAGAGCCCTAAAGAGGGCCATCACTCAATTCTCAAGAATTCATCTCTAAATGCCATCTCTGGGGTGACTTCTCAGTCCTCTATGACTCTCTCTTATTTGGCAGTCATGGAAATGTGCTACTAAGGTCTCCTGCTATGAGAATGTCACTGATGGATGGTGGCCCAACCTGCTGCGCTCTGAGCCCATCACAACATTCATGCCCAAGGCCACCCTTCTCACAGTCTGCTCTCAACCAGTTTCTGAGTATGAAAGGGATAGTAAGGGAAACCTCTTCTTGCAAGGTTGCAAGGATTTTCTGATTCTTGACTTTGTCTCAAGGACTCCCATGGGCTTGGCCAAAGCTTTCTTAATATTGCGGTCTTAGATTCTGGCAGTACAACCTTGTTTACTTCCTTCTCTTGCTCTGAAGGATTATATCTGCATGAATGGTGTCCTCTGTCCCTCCTCTTTTATCCTTGACAGATGTTTCCCCCAGTAAATCTCCTGCACGTCTAATGCTTTTATCTTGACATCTGAAGACCCAACCAAACTAGAGTATGGTCACATCTGTAGGTGGGATTTGAAGAATGAGTCTGAGTTCTAGGATCCTGCCATAATTGCTGTAGGACTAGACAGTTGACCAAGATGGAGTCATGGGATACTCAGTTCCAGGAATCTGGAGTCCATGGAACTTGGGCATATTCAAGAGCTCTTTGAGAACAAAATCTGTGGGTTTGAATATCAAGATCTGAAGGTGCCTTCATATATTTTTCTCCTTTTGTGATTCTTCAATTTCTTCCTACTGAATTCCCTCTTGCTCCTTTTTCTCAAGCTAGCCAGAGTTGATTTCTGTCACTTGCAACTAGGCAAGTCCGAAGGATATAGTGAAGCACAGGCCATGTTCTTCCTGTCTCTTATGCTGCAAACTTTATCCAGATCCCTTCCCAACTCATTTATGCATCAGTCCTCTAATGCCATCCCTGTGGTACTCAAGTTTTACCCTCTGTGTTAAGCAGGCTTTATTTTTAAATTGTGAAAATCTTCATTTTTCAAAGGCATTGAACATAAATCTAAAAATCCCAAAGTGAAGTTAAAAACAACAGCAACAACAACAAAAACATGACTCAGAGGGGACAGTTTAATAGTCAGAAGTTATGGGAAAGGATTTGTCAAGCATCATTTGCTAAATCTCACACATAAAGAGAGCATGCCCAGAAACCATCAAAAGGGGTATCTTGTCCTACATAAGGCAGCTAGTGAGGAAGTTCAGAAAGTAAGGTTACTTAAAGGAAGATACTATTTTCTGTTTGGGTCTTAAAGGGATTTTGCACCTTTTAATGTTGAATCACTAATAAGGTAGAAACCATCTTAGATAATGGGGAAAGAAAGTAAACACTGCAAGGAGACACCAAATGAAGCAAACACAGAAGATTACAGATTATGTTCTTTGACAACACTTTCCACCTGCCCACAGTTCTTTGTCTAGCAATGTCAGCATGTTTCTTAATTCCCCCAAGGCACCTCTATGACGATGGAACTCATCAAAGTACAAATGACAAAATGGCACCGAATAATCTCACTAGTTCACTGTTAACTTAGGAATCACAGTCAGAGCTGAGATAGGCAGTCCAGCATTCCATAAACTGTTGGAGACATCCACATGCTGAAACAGGTCATACCACCTCTGAAAGTATAGCTGCTGCTGTATTTTCAGTTTTATAAGAAAAGCTTGCATTTCTTCACTTGGTTTTCTGAGTGATTCAGAAACAGATGGCAGAACTTTTAAGGGTTGTTTTTAAAGGCTCCAGAAATATTTTTTTTTTCTCTGTCTTTCTTTTGAGCCAAATACCAGTCCATTAACCACATTTAATGGGGGGAAAGTGAAAAAAGTTACAAGGATAATGTATCTTTAGAGACATGGAATCCTTGTCAAATAAAATGATGTGGTCTAGATTTTCAACCTAAAGAATTAGGTGNTCTTCCTACTGAATTCCCTCTTGCTCCTTTTTCTCAAGCTAGCCAGAGTTGATTTCTGTCACTTGCAACTAGGCAAGTCCGAAGGATATAGTGAAGCACAGGCCATGTTCTTCCTGTCTCTTATGCTGCAAACTTTATCCAGATCCCTTCCCAACTCATTTATGCATCAGTCCTCTAATGCCATCCCTGTGGTACTTAAGTTTTACCCTCTGTGTTAAGCAGGCTTTATTTTTAAATTGTGAAAATCTTCATTTTTCAAAGGCATTGAACATAAATCTAAAAATCCCAAAGTGAAGTTAAAAACAACAGCAACAACAACAAAAACATGACTCAGAGGGGACAGTTTAATAGTCAGAAGTTATGGGAAAGGATTTGTCAAGCATCATTTGCTAAATCTCACACATAAAGAGAGCATGCCCAGAAACCATCAAAAGGGGTATCTTGTCCTACATAAGGCAGCTAGTGAGGAAGTTCAGAAAGTAAGGTTACTTAAAGGAAGATACTATTTTCTGTTTGGGTCTTAAAGGGATTTTGCACCTTTTAATGTTGAATCACTAATAAGGTAGAAACCATCTTAGATAATGGGGAAAGAAAGTAAACACTGCAAGGAGACACCAAATGAAGCAAACACAGAAGATTACAGATTATGTTCTTTGACAACACTTTCCACCTGCCCACAGTTCTTTGTCTAGCAACGTCAGCATGTTTCTTAATTCCCCCAAGGCACCTCTATGACGATGGAACTCATCAAAGTACAAATGACAAAATGGCACCGAATAATCTCACTAGTTCACTGTTAACTTAGGAATCACAGTCAGAGCTGAGATAGGCAGTCCAGCATTCCATAAACTGTTGGAGACATCCACATGCTGAAACAGGTCATACCACCTCTGAAAGTATAGCTGCTGCTGTATTTTCAGTTTTATAAGAAAAGCTTGCATTTCTTCACTTGGTTTTCTGAGTGATTCAGAAACAGATGGCAGAACTTTTAAGGGTTGTTTTTAAAGGCTCCAGAAATATTTTTTTTTTCTCTGTCTTTCTTTTGAGCCAAATACCAGTCCATTAACCACATTTAATGGGGGGAAAGTGAAAAAAGTTACAAGGATAATGTATCTTTAGAGACATGGAATCCTTGTCAAATAAAATGATGTGGTCTAGATTTTCAACCTAAAGAATTAGGTGGTATGCTGAGAATCTATTTGGCCTCAAGAGTTCCCAAATATGTTTCCACACACCAGACCAGCTCATCATTCCTGGGCTGAGTGGCAAAGTCTAGATATATAGTACAACATTACCTCAGTACAGTACCCCCAACATTCTCCTTGGTAATTTCAAAAGCTTTTTATTTAGCTTGGAAACAGAGGAAACAGAGGAAGAGTGATGATTAGTCATCTGCCTAATCTCCAATGACAGAAATAAAGAGCACAGTTTTATTTCTGGCTTGACTTACTTCTGTCTCCTTCTTAGAAGCAGAGGAAAGATGGCAATCATGCTACGGAACATTCCTTCCTGTGTACTCGAAGCAGAGATCAAAGCATGCCTTTCCGTCAGAGCCCCAGTGACATATTTTCCTCCACAGAGGATCTGGAGCAAGGTGAGGTTGCTGCCTTCTCTACGTGTTGCTAGGATGTCAGCCTTGACTCTACCAGGCCTCCTAAAATTACCTCAGATGGATGGATAAGGTCTAAATTGAAAAGGCCCCATCCCCACCTGCTTAATCACGGTTAGTCCCAGCTTTCACCTGATCTTCTTTCCAGTGAACTGGGGGCAGTCTCCAGGGAATGCTTCTGTGTTCTACAGATTTGGCTCTTTGTCTTGTGCTTGGCCATTCACTAGCTCTGGGCTGCTGATTTCTTCTCTCTTTATTAGGTGCACAGCTCATGTAGCAGTTCAACTCTGCCCACCAGTGGGGTTGCATGGTCTTTGCTCACAGCATTGTGTTAGCCATCGCCCAAAGAAAAACAGAACTTTTCCCAGGGGAAGGCAATCATTTGTAATCCATTTGAAGAGCAGTCCGAATCCAGATGGAGAAGAGATCCAGCTCCACACAGTAACAAATGAACCGGCAGCTAGAGAGCTTCCTGTGAGCCAGGCTCTCTGTGATTTTTCTTACATTCTTGCTACACCTCTGAGTCATATACTAGTCTTATTAATGAAAATTTACAGATAAAAAACTGAGGCACAGAGAAAGTTTTTTTTTTAAATTGTTAAAGTTACAGCATTTAGTAGGGAGTAGAGCTAGGATTTGAGTCCAGGCAGGGACTTCTCTGGTGGCTCAGAGGTAAAAAATCTGCCTGTAATGCAGGAGAGCAGGGTTCAATCCCTGGGTCAGGAAGATCCCCTGGAGAAGGCAATGACTACACGCTCCAGTCTTCTTGCTTGGGAAATCCCATGGACACAGAAGCCTGGTAGGCTGCAGCCCATGGGGTCACAAAGAGTCAGACATGACTGAGCGACTAACACTGACTAACTAGGCTGGTTGCAAATGCTGGGGCTCTTCACAGTGATGCTGTACTTCCTTTCTGCCTCCTAGTTAAGTAGACAATCTGCAAAGATACCACTTTCATCCTTCATTAAAATAGCATTGCATGATAATCTCTTCATACCTTTTGGCATCTTGAAACTCAAACTTTTCCCCTTCAGAGTCTTGACTCTCCATGAACTTATCTAACAGAAACCCACAGAGGTGGCCTTCCCCAAAGATGAAGTCTCCATCTCTTTGTGAAATGTGAACCCCTCTGCCCAGAATTCTGAAGGTTTTGTTTTGATTGTCTTGCTCTTGTCTGCCACTGCTGCTAAGTCACTTCAGT
>SJYW01052401.1:142358-158316 GCA_006410735.1 Raphicerus campestris
TGGAGTGGGTTGCCATTTCCTTCTCCAATGCATGAAAGTGAAAAGTGAAAGTGAAGTCGCTCAGTCGTGTCCGACTCTTTGCGACCCCATGGACTGCAGCCCACCAGGCTCCTCCGGCTATGGGATTTTCCAGGCAAGAGTACTGGAGTGGGGTGCCATTACCTTCTCTGTTGCTCTTGTCTAGTTATGTGTGTTTTTGAAGTCTGTCCTTTGCAGCTAATGACAGTGACTGACTCTTCCCTGAACAAAAGGAAGCTAGTGGTCCATAAGGCACCTGCCCCACCCCTATTCCAATTGACTTGGTTTCATGTTTTTAAATCTCTTCTTGACCATCTATCACCTATTACAGTGTGGGGGACATTGTGTTTGAAAACGTGTGATGAAATAGTCTATTAGGGGACATACTATTCAAACTTATTTCCATGGTCTCAAACATGAGGATGGGGAAAACTATGAGGGGTGCATGAAGAAATACTTGTTCTGATTCAATTGTGTGAAAAGTGGGAAGGTATAAAGGAAATAAGAGGCACAGCCCAACAGGAGATGGTCTGGCTAAGACATACCCCCACTGACTAAAATGCATTCAGCACTCTGAAAGCGATTTAATGAGTAGTCAAGATTCCTAGAGTCAGTTACTTCTGTTGTCACCACTGCCTGCCCCCCTCTAGAGATGGGAAATGAATAGCTTATTTCCAGCCCACATAAAACACAGATGCCTCCCAAACCACAAGTTTGCCCTGGAAACTGGTCACAGTCATGCCAGCTGCCCGTATTGTTACTTTTCACAGATGCTAGCTGTAGACAGGCTGATTTTATTATTGTAGAAAAAAAATCCTAAGGAAGCAAGCAAAAAATAAATGTGACCCTTTCCAATTGGATAATGATAAATGTGAACATTTATTTCAAATTTCACATAAAACAGGAAGTCAAGGAGTTAGGGTTGTCCAACCTCATACCAGCCAGCATCCATTGCAGAGCATGGGACACAGCAAGTGCTCAGAAATGTGTGATGAATGGATTTCTGTAAAATGTGTCAGATTAAAGGATTTCAAGAGGTACATAAAACAAAGCTGCAAGGCAGTTACCTTGCAAAGTTGTCTCAAAAAGAACTAGCCCTGGCTTCTGGTCCACAAAGAAAAGACTGAGGTGTAGGTTCATGCTTCTGAATGTGTTAGTCTACTGTTAGACCAGCAGATCAGGTAAGTGGGGAAGTCTAGAGAGGAGGGTGGAGATTGCTAACTTTCCATTTAACTGGTTAACAAGGTGTCTTACTGTGCAAGCCGCCTGAAAACTATAGATTACCATGCAAAATGATTATCTCTACCTCCTGCTTCTTTTACCAACGCCCACACTCTAGGGTTCTAAGGCCAATCATTTCTAGGTCTTCTAAAGCAGCTTAATAAGTCTGTAAAGAACTAGGTGAGGGACAGTGATAGCTCCCCAAATAGCCCTTACATTTTCTTTTAAAATCAATTCAAGTGACTTTGACTAGCTCTACTTTCCTAGTGTTGCCCAGGAGACAACTTGCCCTACAGTTGTACCCAGACCAATACTTGGCTATTCTCTTTCCTCTTCTGTTTGAAAGACTCACCCCTGTGACTGCATCACCTGGGCGCCTCTGCCCTCTGGCTTCCAGTTTTGTGTAGTCAGTGAGAAGTGCCAGCAGGAGATTAGAAGGTGAGAGAGGAGAGGAGTCAGGACATCTCTTCCTGGCCCTTCCAGGTATACATGATGCTGCAGTGGTCATGGGCTGCTTGTATGCATCCTTCTCACAGATCCAGCTCCTTCCATAGTCATTGTCATTGGCTGCCCCACCACTGCTGGTTGGTTCCCTTAAATCTTCTCCTATGATGCAATAGTTTCTTCAAGAAATTATTTTCAGCTAAACACTTTGAGTATGTCTTCCGATGGATCAACCATGTTAAAGAGTTCCATTTTTATCCTAAGTATCTCAGAAAATCATTGAAATATTTTAAGCATTGGAGGAGGAAGGTGGGAGAAAAGTCATAACTAAATTTGAATTTCAAAAATATAACTGTGGCTTTGGTTTGGGAAATAGATTGTAAAGGAGTGAGAGTACATATGGATAGATCAGTTAGGCAATGACTAGTGATTCAAGGAAGTGATGGTGGCTTGGACTATAGTATTGGTAAAAATGAAAATGGAGAATTAAAGAGACGTTTGAATCAATAGAACCTAGTGATGTATTCAACATGGAGAGAGGGAGGGAGGTGAGACATCAAAACTCATGACTTGGTTTTTGAATTTTGATCATGCTAGGTGCTACAGCATTTGAAGATTTCTAGGATAATGCTCATGATATTGATATAAGGTATGCTCATTTTGAGTTGTCTTTAACATACTCAAGTAGACAAATAAATGCATAAGTCTTATGACTCAGAATAAAAGTGTAGACTTGAGATATACATTTGAGAGTTGTCTCTCTGTTGGTGTTAATTAACCCTGTGAATTATGACCCCTGGTAATGAGAGGTGCTTTCAGTATCCCAGAGAGAACTCTTCTGAAAACTCATGAGGGACCCTGAAAATGAAGACAAATGATCAAATATGTGAAGTGAACCTGCCAGTTGGTTTTTTATTGACAAACATCTTAATACAAGCATTAAATTTTTAAAATAATAAAAACCTATCTGTGATTAAGTACATATTATATCATTTTTCACTAAAGTCTGATGCAAAGTGTTTGAATACCTTATGAGAGGATGCANATTTGAGAGTTGTCTCTCTATTGGTGTTAATTAACCCTATGAATTATGACCCCTGGTAATGAGAGGTGCTTTCAATATCCCAGAGAGAACTCTTCTGAAAACTCATGAGGGACCCTGAAAATGAAGACAAATGATCAAATATGTGAAGTGAAACTGCCAGTTGGTTTTTTATTGACAAACATCTTAATACAAGCATTAAATTTTTAAAATAATAAAAACCTATCTGTGATTAAGTACATATTATATCATTTTTCACTAAAGTCTGATGCAAAGTGTTTGAATACCTTATGAGAGGATGCATGCTAAATGAACAAAGCAATGTACTCATGTTCTCAAAAAGCACATTTTTTTTTTACTCTGAAGTGCTAGGACTTTATGTTGCACACATTTAAGAGAAGTTGTCATGGTGACTAACTGCAGAGGATTGCTATCATCATTTGTGCCATTTCCTGTCCCAGCCATATAGCCTGGGTTCCTATCCTTCTCACCCATAACCAATTCAAAAAACAATTTCTCTTTGATCCAGAGTCCCTTCTTCAGCAATTGCTAGAGAAACTTCCTAGATTCACATTTCCATAGCCTCCAAGCATATTTACTGGATCTGATCATGCTATAAGAATCCATTTTTATCCATCTTATAATTAAAATGGCTGAATCTGAACATGGAGAACAGTATCTGTTTTTGTAAATGCAACTAGACAAGGCTACCTTTTGGCAGAACAAAAGACATTCTCTTAGTTATAAGTATACATATGTGTATATACAAATACAAATGTACTAAAACATCTCATAAAACAAAACTTATTTTGTCATTTGCAACATACTCTGAAAATTTCTATTTTCTCCTACTTAGGTGTTTAGACTGCTGACTGAGGTCCACCAGCTTGGTTTCATAATCCACTCTTGTGTCACCACATCCTGCTTGGAAAACATTCTCTAAATCCTGGTTCCTCCACTGGTGTCATAGTTGTGTTACACCATCAGTGCATCTTTGGACTCTCACAGTGACCTGGTGGTTGTCATCAAGTTTTGCTAATTTTTGACCCAGAGTTACTAGGTGAAAAATGGAAGGACTGGTAACATGAGCAACTGTGAGGATGCGGCTATGTGTGTCTTTGTTACATTTCCAGGGAACTGATTATTTTGTCTGCTCTAGGGAATCAATTACTTTGTTCATTGTATCGGGCACATTTAGGAGAAATGCTTACCTGGATTTAATTGCAAGAGAACCTGTGTTTCTGCTAAGCAATTGGGACATGTTTACCTTAAGGACACAGTATATTGTGACAGTGACTAGCTTTCCATTTTCTTGTTGCTGCTGCTGCTGCTAAGTCACTTCAGTTGCGTCCGACTCTGTGCGACCCCATAGACGGCAGCCCACCAGGCTCCCCTGTCCCTGGGATTCTCCAGGCAAGAACACTGGAGTGGGTTGCCATTTCCTTCTCCAATGCATGAAAGTGAAAAGGGAAAGTGAAATTGCTCAGCTGTGTCAGACTCTTAGTGACCCCATGGACCGCATCCTACTAGGCTCCTCCATCCATGGGATTCTCCAGGCAAGAGTACTGGAGTGGGTTGCCATCGCCTTCTCCACATTTTCTTGTTGGCTGCCAGAAACCTTCAAGGTAAACACATTCTCTTCTAGATCCAAATTCCATTCTTACTCTTATTTTCCCTTCATCCCTATCTGTATGCTATTTTGTGTTTTACGTATCTTTGAAAACCCTCTCGGACTTTTATCCAACTCTGGGACTCTGTAGTATATACAGGAACAAGGGCTACTAGAAAGAAAAATGGGAAACACTGCGATGAAGTGGTTAAGAACATGAGCTTTGGAAACAAGTGGCTTGAGTTCTATGAGCATGTTACTTGACCTCTTTACATGTTGGTTTTCTCAATTAGATAAAGGAAGTAAGAACATATTCCTCAGAGGCTTATTGTCAGGATGAGGACATAATATGAAGCACTTAGCAGAATTTATCATATATAGTAAGTGCTCAGTTAACGTTAACTACTGCTGTAGAAACAAGCATATTAATGCTTGTTTGTATGTGACTGTTTCTGGACTCAGAAACACACATGAAAACACAGGCACACATCAATATACAGGCACGTGGCATGAATAAACATTAACAGCTCTTTATTGACCTGCAGTTAGTGGGATGTGTGAAGAAAAGACTTTTCCATGATGTCCTGCTGCCCTCAAAACACTCACATGAAATAGTAGTTGTTCGGCAACTCAGATGCCGTAGCAGAATACCACAGACTGAGGGGCTTAAACAGTAGAAATGTATTTTCCCACAGCTCTGAAGGCTAGGAGTTAAAAATCAAGGTGCCACCAAGTTCCATTTCTCAAGCGACCTCTCCTGTTGACTGGTGGGCAGCAGCCTTCTCACCATGTGCTCAACNCTTAGGTGTTTAGACTGCTGACTGAGGTCCACCAGCTTGGTTTCATAATCCACTCTTGTGTCACCACATCCTGCTTGGAAAACATTCTCTAAATCCTGGTTCCTCCACTGGTGTCATAGTTGTGTTACACCATCAGTGCATCTTTGGACTCTCACAGTGACCTGGTGGTTGTCATCAACTTTTGCTAATTTTTGACCCAGAGTTACTAGGTGAAAAATGGAAGGACTGGTAACATGAGCAACTGTGAGGATGCGGCTATGTGTGTCTTTGTTACATTTCCAGGGAACTGATCATTTTGTCTGCTCTAGGGAATCAATTACTTTGTTCATTGTATCGGGCACATTTAGGAGAAATGCTTACCTGGATTTAATTGCAAGAGAACCTGTGTTTCTGCTAAGCAATTGGGACATGTTTACCTTAAGGACACAGTATATTGTGACAGTGACTAGCTTTCCATTTTCTTGTTGCTGCTGCTGCTGCTAAGTCACTTCAGTTGCGTCCGACTCTGTGCGACCCCATAGACGGCAGCCCACCAGGCTCCCCCGTTCCTGGGATTCTCCAGGCAAGAACACTGGAGTGGGTTGCCATTTCCTTCTCCAATGCATGAAAGTGAAAAGGGAAAGTGAAATTGCTCAGCTGTGTCAGACTCTTAGTGACCCCATGGACCGCATCCTACTAGGCTCCTCCATCCATGGGATTCTCCAGGCAAGAGTACTGGAGTGGGTTGCCATCGCCTTCTCCACATTTTCTTGTTGGCTGCCAGAAACCTTCAAGGTAAACACATTCTCTTCTAGATCCAAATTCCATTCTTACTCTTATTTTCCCTTCATCCCTATCTGTATGCTATTTTGTGTTTTACGTATCTTTGAAAACCCTCTCGGACTTTTATCCAACTCTGGGACTCTGTAGTATATACAGGAACAAGGGCTACTAGAAAGAAAAATGGGAAACACTGCGATGAAGTGGTTAAGAACATGAGCTTTGGAAACAAGTGGCTTGAGTTCTATGAGCATGTTACTTGACCTCTTTACATGTTGGTTTTCTCAATTAGATAAAGGAAGTAAGAACATATTCCTCAGAGGCTTATTGTCAGGATGAGGACATAATATGAAGTACTTAGCAGAATTTATCATATATAGTAAGTGCTCAGTTAACGTTAACTACTGCTGTTACATATTAATGCTTGTTTGTATGTGACTGTTTCTGGACTCAGAAACACACATGAAAACACAGGCACACATCAATATACAGGCACGTGGCATGAATAAACATTAACAGCTCTTTATTGACCTGCAGTTAGTGGGATGTGTGAAGAAAAGACTTTTCCATGATGTCCTGCTGCCCTCAAAACACTCACATGAAATAGTAGTTGTTCGGCAACTCAGATGCCGTAGCAGAATACCACAGACTGAGGGGCTTAAACAGTAGAAATGTATTTTCCCACAGCTCTGAAGGCTAGGAGTTAAAAATCAAGGTGCCACCAAGTTCCATTTCTCAAGCGACCTCTCCTGTTGACTGGTGGGCAGCAGCCTTCTCACCATGTGCTCAATGGCCTCATCTCAGTGGTAACACAGAGAAAAAGAGGTCTCTGGAGTCTCTCTTTCTTCTCATAAGAACACCAGTTCCATGGAACCAGGGCCTTCTGACCTCAACACCTCCTTAAAGGCTCTGTCTCCAAGTACAGTCACATTAACCGTTCAGTTCAGTTCAGTTCAGTTCAGTCGCTCAGTCGTGTCTGACTCTTTGCAACCCCATGAATCGCAGCATGCCAGGCCTTCCTGTCCATCACCAACTCCCAGAGTTCGCTCAGACTCACGTCCATCAAGTCCGTGATGCCATCCAGCCATCTCATCCTCTGTCGTCCCCTTCTCCTCCTGCCCTCAGTCCCTCCCAGCATCAGAGTCTTGTCCAATGAGTCAACTCTTTACATGAGGTGGCCAAAGTACTGGAGTTTCAGCTTCAGCATCATTCCTTCCAAAGAAATCCCAGGGTTGATCTCCTTCAGAATGGACTGCTTGGATCTCCTTGCAGTCCAAGGGACTCTCAAAAGTCTTCTCCAACACCACAGTTCAAAAGCATCAATTCTTCAGTGCTCAGTTAGGGCTTCAACATATGAATGTGGCAGGGCAGGGTGGGGGAGGTGCTGTACACACAGCACAGTCTGTAACAGTAGACACTGGCAGAGAGAAGTACAGGACTATCAAGGAGAAAGGAAAAAAACAACCCCCAAAACCTGGAGAATGAGATTTTTTCCAGCATGGGAAGGGGAGGAGAGGGAGAGGAAACGGGATCGTGGTAGGGGGGCCCAGAACATCCAGCAGCTCAGAGGAGGGCAAGGCTGCTTATTGACACTGTCCCAGAGGCTCTGCTGGGAATGCCCTGGCTTTCCTCTCCTTGAGAACTGCAGCCTCAGGTGATGTGAGCTAAGCTGTTTCAGGAGATGAGGCACTTTCCCATGCCTGAAAGAACTGTGGCTGGTTGGGCCAGAATTGCCATGGAAACTGTGTCTGGAGGCCCTGCTTGTTTTAGGACCATCAAGTGTTCAGTATGCTCAAATAGCCCCTCACCACCTTGTCATTCTCTCTTGACCAGTCATCACTAACAAAGGCATTTTTTTCAGATTTCACTTGTAAAAATCTCTAGGCAATGTCTTTTAGATGAAATTACAACAGGGAGCAAGTAATGACCCTCAAGTAACTATATATCTGATGCCGGGAAAGATTAAAGGCAGGAGGAAAAGGGGACGACAGAGGATGAGATGGTTGGATGGTGTCACTGACTCAATGGACATGAGTTTGGGTAAACTCTGGGAGTTGGTGATGGACAGGGAGGCCTGGCATGCTGCTGTCCATGGGGTCACAAAGAGTCAGACACGACTGAGCAACTGAACTGAACCGAGCTAACAATGTACCAACTCTTACAAAACTAGGGAAGCAAGTGTACTAGGGAAAAGTGAAAGTGAAGTGTGTGTGTACAAATAACAGCCAAGTTTTATTCTAGGAGAATCCTCAAACCAGTCACCTTGCCTAAAATGAGTTGACAGGAGAGCTGATATGAAAACTCGTGCTCAAAATATCCTTCTATTCAAACTCCAGCTAAAACTAAGGTGAACTGGGGTTAAGATGGGACAATAATCAAGCCTGAGAAAATCTTACATAGATATCACACAATTTAGCTTATTGTTTCTACCTTTACCAACAATTAAAAATATACAACTCAATATTGAGCTACAGCTCAATATCTAAAAAATACACAACCCAATTAAATATTGGCCTGCTTTTGCTGCTAAGTTGCTTCTGCTGCTGCTGCTGCTAAGTCGCTTCAGTCATGTCCAACTGTGTGCAACCCAGAGATGGCAGTCCACCAGGCTCCCCTGTCCCTGGGATTCTCCAGGCAAGAACACTGGAGTGGGTTGCCATTTCCTTCTCCAATGCATGAAAGGGAAAAGTGAAAGTGAAGTCATTCAGTCGTGTCTGACTCTTTGCGACCCCATGGACTGGAGCCCACCAGGCTCTTCCATCCATNACAGCAGAAACTAGCACATTGTAAAGCAATTATACTCCAGTAAAATATATATATATACATATAGTAAATGAAGGTGGAGAAGGCAGAAGAAGAATGGGGAGAGAAGGGGGGTGAAGAAGAGGTTGGAGGAGGAGGGGAAGAAGAAGGATGGAGACTTCTAGGCCCAACTGTCACGCTTGAACTTACAGCCTTTGAACTTAAGTGCAAGTATTTTGCATTTTGGGGGGGCCTCAGTTACTTTCTCTGCATACTCATTGACTATTCCTTATCAGCAGTTTTAAAAGCTTTGTTGTTTATTTCTGTAGTTGTTCTTTTGCTCCATTTCTTTCTGCAGTGTATTTTTTTTGACTAAACAAAATGTTATTAGATAATATGGAATTCAGACAAAGGCAGAGCCCCTGGGGATGTAGGAGGGGGAGCAGAGCTCACTGTGTTCAGCAGCTACTGCTCCAAGGACCCCAGAGAACACTGGCAGACATCTAGATTCTAGCGTCTGAGCCCCCGCAAGCCTGACTCTGCCACCCTTGCTATTGCCCTTAGTTAGTCCTCTCTCAGGAAGGCTCACACTGACGCCATCCACAGCCCATGCAGTAAACTGCTTTAGGTGACTCTGCTGCCTACATGAAGTTCTGTGGGTGCTTGAAGCATTTAGATTTTTTTCAACAGGAATCAGCCTACTCTATACTGAGTTTTACTCTCTAAGAAACAGCAAGATCACAGTGCAATTTCAAATGTTTCCAAAATTTTTGATGAATTAGTCTCTCTATGCTGGACATAAGATGCCTGCGCCATGGGAGACACTCTGTGTCATCAGACGTACTGGCAAGACCCCAAGCACAGCTGGGGTTCAGGCTGCTCGACGTCGGCTCTCTCTGGCACAGTGGAGCCTGACTCACCGCCATGCAGAAGACCCACACTGAAAAGTCTGGCTTGGAATTAATCATTGCTGAGGCAGTCCCGAAAACCCTTCCACCACCACCACTGTGCATATGCAAAGCCTCTGCAAAACCTAATCTGAATTCACAAGGCTGCAGTAAGGAGCCCGCCTAAGAATTCCGTAACCCAAACCTCAGTCTGGGAGCCAAATCACTTAACCCGCTGGCATCAGACAGCTCAGAAAATGAGCTGAATTTAGATCATCCAAGTAAGCACTGAAGTTCTTTCCTTACTGTTTGGGTCCAAAGAGCTATTCTGGACATCACGCCATTAAACAAAGCAGTGTAACTGACAAGCAGCAGTGGCCAAAGTGAATTTCCTTTTGGAAATGAGTGAGGCTCTTAGCTTCTCCATGGATTAGCCCTGCAGCTGTCACTCATTGGCAAGCGACAGAGCCAGGCTGTATCAAACAATACACATTTGGGGGATGACTTCAGGACTCCCCACATATGACCACTTTGGGTCACAGACTTTCAGAAATGATCCATTTGGGCCATTTTTTAAAAAAACCACATTAGATTAAAACCTTGTTCTCCAGCAGTTTGTTCCCAGAATAAGCTATTTCCAAGGAAAGAGCAATTACATGGAATCTACCATCAGGTCACAGAAAACAGAATAAACATTTCATGTATTTAAGCAATCATGTCTGTATTTCTTTTCTGTTACCCTAAAGCAACTCACTAAGTATTTTCCCTTTCAGCCCCAACCAACACCAGGCAGCTGCAAAAATAGCATTTGCAAATTCTAAGATTTCAGAAAAACTCACAGAAAGAATATGGTTCCTGTAGGATAAGACGGCAGAAGCCAACTAGCATATCAAAGGTCTTTGCTTTAGGCTGGAATTATATCATCTTAATGTAGTAAATAATCTCATGCTGATTCAAGTTTTGATTAGCATTTATTTGGGCCTTTGGGTAATTTAAAAAAAAAAAGATAGCAAACGTAGTTTGGTAGATTGTATCNAGGCAGAAGCCAACTAGCTTATCAAGGGTCTTTGCTTTAGGCTGGAATTATATCATCTTAATGTGGTAAATAATCTCATGCTGATTCAAGTTTTGATTAGCATTTATTTGGGCCTTTGGGTAATTAAAAAAAAAAGATAGCAAACGTAGTTTGGTAGATTTTATCTTTTCAAACTTGGAACCCAGGAGGGGACAATAATAAAAGGAGTCCTTGAGGGTGAAAATATGGGAAACTACTGAGAAATTATTCTGAGAAAGTAATTAAGGGAATGTAATCACATACACAAGTATCCCAGTCCAGCCTGTGATAAAGAGAAGTTTAAAGCAACATGAAAGACCAGTGATGGAAGATTAGTTCATAAATTATGGCTCACCTATATAATGAAAATACTAAGCCACCACTAAAAGGTGCTGCATATGCTAATTTATTGAAAGGAAAAATTTTTCCATAATGCTAAGTGCAAAAGAACAGGCTATAAAGAAATTTAATGACAAGGGTAAACCCTAAAGAGAGGCTGTCTTTAGGATGGTAGGATTGTGTGTATTTTATCATTTTCATTTGATTATCTATAATTTATAATTGTTCTCTGTGCTTTTGTAACAAGGGAAAAAATGAAGTGGAAGATTACAAAAGAAAACGTCCTGGCCAGCAGAGAAGGGAAGTTATGATCCTAAACAACAAATAGCTTCAGACTCATCAAAAATGCAAATGAAACAGAATAAAATGTTGTTTAAATAAATGTCACGCGAGTGTATGTTCCTTGATTTTTTGTCTCGTCACAACAAAGATTTGGAGTGATGGACATTAAAGCCTCCTCGGCGAGTCGCAGCTCTCAGGTCTTGGATAGACTGTGTTATAGCTCTCAGGTCTCGAATGGACCGTGTCATAACTCTTAGACAAATCAGTGTTACAGCTCAGTGTTACAGCTCTATTTAATTTAGAAGCTAGCTAGCAGGAAAATCCATCTTTGAGGCGTGAGGGCACGTCGATCTAAAGACACGAGAAGAGCGCCCCAGCACGAGAGCGAGAGCGAGAGAGAGCGCGAGCGCTGGCTCTGGCTCCTCTCTATCTGTTTCTCTCTCCCTGGGCCTGTCCCTGTCTCTTATACACATCTAGATGTGTATAAGAGACAGNCGATCTAAAGACACGAGGAAAGAGAGAGCGAGAGAGCGCGAGCGCTGGCTCTGGCTCCTCTCTTTATCTGTTTCTCTCTCCCTGGGCCTGTCCTGTGTAAACTGGGCCAGCCAGGAGTGTTATTTTACCTGAGGTCCTCACTCCGGTCCTCGGACCTTCTTTTGTTTCATTTTCACGGGCTTTTCCCTTCCTTGTCTGTAGCCACCCCCATTTTGGACTCCTTTTCCCTGTTCTACCTAACATTCCTCCCTCAAGAGATGGGAGGCCCAATTCTTTGGGAATAGGGGCATCGAAGTCTTTCTAGCTACTTCCTGCTGAACTGGGGTGGCGAGGGGTATTGGGCCTCCCCCTCTTGCCAGTCTCAAGCCTCAGAGTCTTTATAGCAGTGTCCATTTAAGGGTGAGTGACATTTTCTGTGGTCGGCTGTAGTTTTACATCTTTGTTGAACTGGCACTGCATGTTGTAGCTTGTTGACCTGGGCAGAGAAAAAACAGGTTAGACACTTAACAGTATATGGAATAATCATAAGCATCATCAATGTAGCAAAACAAGGACTAGTAGGAGCGTTAGTCAATTTTAAATTCACATCGCCAGGATGGCTCAAGTCCCTCCTTGTTTAGGGATCAGAAGATCTATCTCCTGTCTGTTTTGGAGTATAATCTCTGTCAAGCTGTGTTGGCTCTTTAGAGCTATCTTGAGAAATCTTATCCCCAGAAACTAGATTTTGGGGTTGTTTATTAGAATGGTACTCATTGGTAGTCCTGAATAGGTATCTGAGATCTCCCAGGGGCTCACAGATGTATTGAGTGTCTTCTTTTGTTTTCTTCTATGGCTTGACTCATGCGTAGTGAATCCAGGTGTCATGTCCTGGTACCTTGACTGCTGTGGAGGTAGAAAGTATTACAGGGTAGGGGCCCTTCCATGTGGGCTGGAGTTAAGCTTTTGGGGACCCATCTTTTCAGACTTTAATTAGGACTTGAGTCCCTGGAGCATATAGTGGTGACTCCTTAGAATCTTTTGGGTCTTGGTTTATACCCCACAAGTGTATATCCAGTTGGAATTGCCCAAATGGCCATGGTATAAGACTGGAGGGTCTGAGCCTCTGGATCTAGGAAGAGGTCATTGATATAAATGAAAGGTCTCCCATATAGCATCTCATAAGGACTAAGACCAAGCTGTTCCTTAGGGGCAATGTGGGTGTGGAGGAGAGCTATCGGTAAAGCCTCCTTCCATCTCAGGGAGGTCTCCTGGGTTATCTTTTTTATTGCTGATTTTAAGAATTGATTGGCTCTTTCTACTTTTCCAAAGATTGAGGCCTCCAGACACAATGGAGATAATAAGTAATGCCCAATGCTTTTGAGACCCCTTGGGTGACCTTAGAAGTAAATGATGTCCCATTGTCACTTTGTAATGACCTGGGCAGACTAAATCTTGGAATGATTTCATGGAGCAGTTTTTTTAATCACCTCCTCAGCCTTTTCAGTCTGGGTGGGAAAGCCTTCAATCCATCCTGTGAATGTATCTATCATGACTGATAGGTATTTATACCCTTGAGAAACTGGCATCTGGGTGAAGTTCATCTGTCAGTCCTCTCCTGGGTAGGTCCCACATCATTGGATGGGATGGGCCAGCTGGGGTTTTCGAGCTCCTTGGGGGTTGTTTAATTGGCAAGTGGGACAAGAAGACACCACCTGTCTTATAGTTGTTTTGAAGCCTGTTCCTCTGAAGGACCTTTCTAGTAGTCTTTGGAGGGCCTTTTCTCCTAAATGAGTAGTGTCATGTAAGGAGTTAACCAACTTCCATTGGCAGTTCCCAGGCAGAAAAAGGAGTCCCTCCTTTTGGAACCACCTCATATGATCTTCTTGAAAGCCCTTGCTCTTAGCTTTAAGAGTCTCACCTTCAGTATATGAAGGAGTTTCTGGCAAATTAGTCTGTGGAACTAAGGTGGCAATCCCTATTAGGTCATGGTTCTGTAATGCTGCTCTCCTAGCTGCCTGATCAGCTGCTTGGTTCTCTCGTGCCACTTCTGTGCTCCCTTTTTGGTGTCCTTTACAGTGGGAGACTGAAACCTCAGTGGGCAGATGGACTGCCTCCAAGAGTCAAAGAATTTGATCACCATATTTGATTGGGGACCCTCGGGTGGTCAAGTGGCGCCCTTTTTTTAAATAGCCACCGCCATTTTGGACTCTTTCTCCCTGTTCTACCTACCTAACATAAATATATAATGAATTCAAGAAAATCCATAGTATTGAATCTGGGTGACCCATTATCTTTGTGACTCTAGTCTAGAATTTCTTCCCTTTGTCCCACTCCTCTCCCACATGTATGAAGCTTTCTCTTACTTCGGCAACCCTGCTTTTCAAAGCAGATTCCTTGTGAACTAATATTCAGAATCATGTTAAAGATTTTATTATACTTTTTTAAAAGTAGCCTCATTTAGTTCTATACTAATGTTAGCCTTTATTCCTAGTTCTTCCCCTCACCTCCACCAATTTTCCAACCCTTTTGAAAACCTCCTGCACACAGGAAGTCTCCTTATAGTTTTGTTTTTCACTATGGGCCTTATCTCCCCTTGGGTCTCACCACAATATGGAACATAACTAGTCCAACACCTTGCAAGTAGTACACATTGAATAAACCTAGGTATATATATGTCGGGTTTATTGTATGTATACCTATGACTGATTCATGTTGGTGTATGGCAGAAAATGTCACAAGATTGTAAAGTAATTATCTGCTGATTAAACTTAAAAAAAAAAAACCCTCTCCTCACAGTTGTCTACGTGACCTTTTCTTTCTTTTTTTTTAAACCAGACTATGAATTTCTTTTGGGCTGGGTCATGTCCTGCTTATCTGTGCACTTTCTTTAGTGCCTTATGATAGATAACTTACACAGTAAGAGCTCAGTAAATATTGGTGAATAAAATGTGTGAACAAATTACGTGGACTTACTCTGACTTATTTTATGTTTACTAGACAATTTCAAGTCACTTCTGTCTCTCATCAGCTCAGAAGTTCTCAATGCAGGAGATGCGGGGTTGAGAGGGGTGGCACAGGCTGTGTGTGGAAGGTCATTTCTGCTCCCTGGGACATCTGGCTATGTCTAGAGACATTTTTAATGTCATGACTAGAGGGAGGAGAGTTGTTCCTGGTGTTTAGTGGACAGAGACCAGGGGTGAGGCCATCACTCATCCTACAATACAGGGGACAGATTCCTACAACAAAGAATTATCTAGCCCAACATGTCAATATGGAAATCTTCCTTTCACCCTATATTGCTTCTTATAGTTGTTAATTCTTTTTCCTCCTCTTTGACTCCCCTCCACATACATACTTAGCTTTTAGAGAAAGTCTCCAAGCTTAAGACTGATATCAGCAAGTCTACTGAAGCCCAGTTTTGTCATCTGTTTACTGGTGGATAAGACCTGCCCACCTATCTTTCAGGGTTACCGTGATGGTAAAAAAAAAGAATCAATCTTCAAATGCCTTTAGAGACAGATGGAATATATTAATAATCTCTGCCAAGATACATACTGAGAGGGAAATGGGAGATTTAGTAGAACATGAATCTCACTCCTTCACCAATAAACACATTTATTTTCTATTCTGAGTCATCCAATAAGCATTTATTAAGCATTATCCATGTAGAATTTAAAAATGCTACCAGGTTTTTGATAGAAAGAAATCATGCAATTTTAAAACATGAAAGTAAAATTGTAATCATTTCTGGGCTCTAGGCAACTAGAAATATTTTTGTTAAGCTGGAAAATGCCTTCCTTATTTCTCTATATGGGCATAAAGTAGGACTGCAGAAAGTTCAGCTCAGTCGCTCAGTCATGTCTGACTCTTTGCGACCCCATGGATCGCAGCACTACAGGCCTCACCTGTTCATCACCATCTCTCAGAGTTCACTCAGACTCACGTCCATCAAGTCCGTGATGCCATCCAGCCATCTTATCCTCTGTCGTCCTCTTCTCCTCCTGGCCCCAATCCCTCCCAGCATCAGAGTCTTTTCCAATGAGACAACTCTTCACATGAGGTGGCCAAAGTACTGGAATTTCAGCCTTAGCATCATTCCTTCCAAAGAAATCCCAGGGTTGATTTCCTTCAGAATGGACTGGTTGGATCTTGCAGTCCAAGAGACTCTCAAGAGTCCTCTCCAACACCACAGTTCAAAAGCATCAATTCTTCAGTGCTCAGCCTTCTTCACAGTCCAACTCTCACATCCATACATGACCACAGGAAAAACCATAGCCTTGACTAGAC